>NW_025571508.1:0-80998 GCF_020424385.1 Procambarus clarkii | reverse complement strand
CTTTCTGACAGTCTAAGAAAAGGCAGTCTGTCCACCCTTCTCTTTTATGCCTAATTTTTGTCGCCTGGTCATAGAATTCTATTAAGCCTGTGAAGCACAATTTACCATCTCTGAACCCACGCTGGTGGTGGTTACAAAGCTCCTCTCCAGATATTCTACGAGCCTTTTCCTCACGATCTTCTCCATTACCTTGCATGGTATACAAGTTAGGGAAACTGGCCTGTAGTTCAGTGCCTCTTGCCTATCACCCTTTTTGTATATTGGGACTACATTAGCTGTCTTCCAGCTTTCTGGTAGGTCTCCTGTTTTCAGTGACCTGTTATACACCAAGGAAAGTGGCACACTTAGTACTTTTAGACCCTCTTTTAGTATTCATGGTGAAATTCTGTCAGGCCCAACAGCTTTTGTCACTTTCAGCTCAAACATAATCCTTTTGATCTCATCATTGGTAAGCTCAAATTCCTCCAAGGTTGCTTGGTTTACCACCACCTCTCTTTGTACAGGGGGTTCTCCTTGCTCTATTGTGAAGACCTCCTGGAATCTCTTGTCGAGTTCTTCACACACCTTGTCATTCTCTGTGTATCTGTTCTCCCATTTTCTCAGTTTCATCACTTGTTCCTTCACTGCTGTTTTGCCTCCTGATGTGGCTGTGAAGCAGTTTTAGTTGGGCCTTGGCTTTACTCGCAATGACATTTTCATACTATCTTTCTGCTTCTCTCAATGTATACGATTTTGGATGACAAGATTCAAAGACTATGGTATTTTTTTAAAGTTAATTTGATATAATCTTGGTTACAGCATTCGTATGTTAGAAATGGTATGACATGTTATGATAGGTTGAGAAGAGGATGCTTGTTACAGGATGCTGGTTGAGTCAGCGCTGCTGGCAAAGTTAGGTAGGACGTAGAGCTGAAGGTGCCCCCCCCTCTCCCTCTCTCTCTCTCTCTCTCTCTCTCTCTCTCTTTCTCTCTTTCTCTCTCTCTCTCTCTCTCTCTGTCTCTCTCTCTCTCTCTCTCTCTCTCTCTCTCTCTCTCTCTCTCTCTATCTCTCTCTATCTCTCTCTCTCTCTCTCTATCTCTATCTCTCTCTCTCTCTCTCTCTCTCTCTCTCTCTCTCTCTCTCTCTCTCTCTCTCTCTCTCTCTCTCTCACACACACACACACACACACACACACACCCCAGTTGATTAACGGTTGAAAGGTGAAACCAAAGAGCAAAAGCTCAACCTCCACAAGCACAACTAGGTGAGCACACACACACACATCCACAGGGTCGTTAGAAAGAACTTTCTCAGTGTCAGAGTAGTTAACAGATGGAATGCATTAGTGCTGTGGTAGAGGTAGACTCCATACACAGTTTCAAATGTAGATATGATGGAGCCCAGTAGGCTCAGGAATCTGTACACCAGTTGATTGACAGTCGAGAGGTGGGACCAAAGAGCCAGAGCCACCACAAGTACGACTAGACGAGTACACACACACACACACACACACACACACACACACACACACACACACACACACAGTGTTGGGAGCTGTGACTTCCTGGTTTTCCCCAGGGCGAGAGGGGAAAACCAGGAAGTCACAGCTCCCAACACAACACCCCCAGAGGCGAGGGGGAACCCACAACCAGCTACACAGTAACACCCGAAGGGAGAACAACCCCGCCTCCCTCCTCTGCATAGAAAATCCCCCCCACCCCAAACCCTCCCTGCCCCCATTCAAATGTTCAGCCAAATCTCCCTCCCCCCACACCCAATCCCCACCCTTTTACCCCTCCCCTCCCCCCGAGTCCTCCCTCCCCCCCTTTCCTTCCCGTCCTCCCTCCCCTTTCACCCCATACCCTCCCCCTTCACTGGATCCCCCGCCCCTCATCCCAGTATCCTCTAAGACCCTGTTATCCACCTCACAGGTCCTCACACCCATGGAACAGCCTCCCCCACCAGCAGAACACTCACCAGGGAGGCGATTTGAGAAGGGACAGAACAAAGTGAGCCTCAAAGCGAAGTACACTAACATAGATGGAATTACAAATAAAGCAAATGAGCTTGGAGAACTGGTACTAGAGGAAAACCCAGACATAATAGCCCTCACAGAAACAAAGATCACGAAAACGATAACAACGCAGTGTTCCCACAGGACTATTATGTTATGAGGAAAGAGAGGGAAGGAAGAGGTGGGGGTGGTGTAGCTCTGCTGGTAAGAAAAGGCTGGGATTTTGAGGAGACGGATATTCAGGGCTGTGAAGGTTTCAGTGACTACATAGCAGGTACTGTAACAAATGGAGGGAAAAAAATTATAGTCGTAGTCATATATAATCCACCACCAAATGACAGAAGACCTAGACAGGAATATGATAGAAACAACATGGCCACCATTAACATAATAGAAAGAGCAGCTTCTGTTGCTAGCAGAAATGGATCTGTACTACTAATTATGGGAGACTTCAACCATGGGAAGATAGATTGGAAGAACAGAGACCCGCATGGAGGACCAGAAACATGGAGAGCTAAGCTGCTGGACGTGGCAACAAGAAACTTTCTAAGCCAGCACATCAAAGAACCAACAAGAATGAGAGGAGAAGATGAACCAGCAATACTTGATTTGATATTTACTCTAAATGAGTGCGATATAAGGGAAGTTAAGATGGAAGCGCCCTTGGGAATGAGTGACCACAGTGTATTGAACTTTGAGTACCTGGTAGAGCTAGGACTTATCTCCCCAAAAAAGAACTAGGAATCAAAAGGCTGGCATACCGAAAGGGGAATTATGAACAGATGAGAAGTTTCCTAAGTGAAATGTGTTACCAAATGTGTTACGGAGACCATAAGCAGTCTCCGTGGTGTAGTGGTAAGACACTCGCCTGGCGTTCCGCGAGCGCTATGTCATGGGTTCGTATCCTGGCCGGGGAGGATTTACTGGGCGCAATTCCTTAACTGTAGCCTCTGTTTAACGCAACAGTAAAATGTGTACTTGGATGAAAAAACGATTCTTCGCGGCAGGGGATCGAATTCCAGGGACCATAGGATTAAGGACTTGCCCGAAACGCTACGCGTACTAGTAGCTGTACAAGAATGTAACAACTCTTGTATATATCTCAAAATACCTTGGGACACAGACCTCAGAGACAAGTCTGTACAGGGTATGATGGACTATGTTACCCAAAAGTGTCAGGAGGCAGTAAACAGGTTCATCCCGGCCCAAAGGGAAAAATCCGAGAAGCAACAGAAGAATCCATGGTATAATAGGGCATGTATGGAAGCGAAGACACTGAACAAAAGGGCGTGGAGGAACTTCCGGAATAACAGAACACCAGAAAGCAGAGAGAGATACCAGAGAACCAGGAATGAGTACGTCAGGGTGAGACGAGAAGCAGAGAAAAGTATTGAAAATGATATATCAAACAAAGCCAAGACCGAACCAAAGCTACTCCACAGTCACATCAGAAGGAAAACAACAGTGAAAGAACAGGTAGTGAAACTTCGAACAGGCGAGGACAGGTATTCAGAGAATGACAGAGAGGTGTGTGAAGAACTCAACAAGAGGTTCCAGGAGGTCTTTACAATAGAACAAGGTGAGGTCACTGTGCTAGGAGAAAGGGAGGTAAACCAGGCGGCCTTGGAAGAGTTCGAAATTACGAGAGAGGAGGTCAAGAGACACCTGCTGGATCTGGATGTTAGAAAGGCTGTTGGTCCAGATGGGATCTCACCATGGGTACTGAAAGAGTCTGCAGAGGCACTTTGCTTGCCACTCTCCATAGTGTATAGTAAGTCACTGGAGACGGGAGACCTACCAGAAATATGGAAGACGGCGAATGTGGTCCCAATATACAAAAAGGGCGACAGGCAAGAGGCACTGAACTACAGGCCAGTGTCCTTAACTTGTATACCATGCAAGGTGATGGAGAAGACCGTGAGAAAAAACCTGGTAACACATCTGGAGAGAAGGGAGTTCGTGACAAATCGCCAACATGGGTTCAGGGAGGGTAAATCTTGCCTTACAGGCTTGATAGAATTCTATGATCAGGTGACAAATATTAAGCAAGAAAGAGAGGGCTGGGCGGACTGCATTTTCTTGGATTGTCGGAAAGCCTTTGACACAGTACCGCATAAGAGGCTGGTACATAAGCTGGAGAGACAGGCAGGTGTAGCTGGTAATGTGCTCCAGTGGATAAGGGAGTATCTAAGCAATAGGAAGCAGAGAGTTACGGTGAGGCGTGAGACCTCCGATTGGCGTGAAGTCACCAGTGGAGTCCCACAGGGCTCTGTACTCGGTCCTATCTTGTTTCTGATATATGTAAATGATCTCCCGGAGGGTATCGATTCATTTCTCTCAATGTTTGCGGACGATGCTAAAATTATGAGAAGGATGAGGACTGTTTGAGGCTTCAAGAAGACCTAGACAAGCTGAAGGAATGGTCGAACAAATGGTTGTTAGAGTTTAACCCAACCAAATGCACACACACATAGGGGCCTGGTAGCCTGGTTGATAGCGTGCAGGACTCGTAATTCTGTGGCGCGGGTTCGATTCCTGCATCAGGCAGAAACAAATGGGCAAAGTTTCTTTCACCCTGAATGCCCCTGTTACCTAGCAGTAAATAGGTACCTTGGAGTTAGTCAGCTGTCACAGGCACACACACACACTCTGACACTAAAACTTTTTAGTGTCAGAGTGGTTGACAAATGGAATGCATTAGCAAGTGATGTGGTGGAAGCTGACTCCATACACAGTTTCAAGTGTAGATATAATAAGAGCCCAATAGGCTCAGGAACCTGTACACCTGTTGATTGAATGTTGAGAGGCGGGGCCAAAGAGCAAGAGCTCAACCCCCGCAAGCACAATTAGGCGAGTACACACACAGGCCTCGCGGCTGAGTAGACAGCACTCTGGGGTCGTAGTCCTAAGGTTCGATCCCAGGCAGAGGCAGAATTTATTTCACCCTGATGCTCCTGTTCACCTGGCAGAAAATATGTATCTGGAAGTTAGACAGCTTCTACGGGCTGCTTCCTGGGAATGTGTGTGTATGTGTGCGCGCGTGTTAAGAGAAATATACGTAGTAGAAATAGAGGAAAAAAAATGGTTAGAAAGGCGGAGTCTAAGAGCTAATAGCTCGATTCTGCAGATACAATTAGTGAATATACACTCACTCTGTACTGAGAGCGAGTAGTGGTAAGGCGTCCGTCTAATTACCACAAGCTACACAAGCTTCAGAAAGCTTCCTGGCAATACGTTAGTAATGAATAAATATATGTTAGGTTAGGCTGACCTGACCTAAACTAACCTAACCTAACCTAACCTAACTTAACTTAACCAAACCAAACCAAACCTAACTAAACCTAACCTAACTTAACCAAACCTAACTAAACCTAACCTAACCGACGCTTGGATCGTCGACTTTATTTGGCGTCACCAGCTCTTTATTTTCGTCTAATTTCTTAATAAAAATATACTTATTCAGATTAAAATTATGTTTTCTCGTGTTGTACATTCAGCACCAACATTATAATGAGTAAATATATCATATTTATTCATTACTAACATAAGCTTTCTGAAGCTTTCTGAAGCTTGTGGTAATTAGACGGACCGGTGGTAAGGTGACGTTTCTGCCGAAAGAGTGGCACGCTCGACAGGGTTTGTGTACGTTTGCAGTGCAGCACTGGAGAAATTTCCCTGATTTTCTTGGATATATCGACAAAATTTACGAACATCCCTCCAATATGTTTGTTACAAATGCAGGTAATTTGTCATTAACAGCATCAACGAACAGAAAACCTAAGAGAAAGCATTCAGATATGATTTTCAAGAATAAAGAGTAAATAAAGGGGGAGTGTCCTCCCAAATGATGCATGCACTGCGTACCAAGTGAGGAAGATAACCTTCACAGACATCAATAACTCTGACTCCTGGTTTAACCTTGACGACGGGCGGACGTCTGTACCGCTACTTCGCCTAGGAGCCGCCCGATCACGATCTATTTGGCAGAGATTGGCACACGCCAATCACCTTGGATCACAGGACAGTTGATAGATTTTGACGTTTTCTGATTGGTTCTTCCGGAGGGGTGATGGTGTCTGGCGCCGGCTTGGCCGAAAGGTACCGAGAGTTAGTGGGTCTTGGTGGGTCCTCAAACCAAGGGCGGCTGGTATCTGTTCTGCCGGAGGGCACCCGATGACTTTCGCGTTTAAGTTGGCGGTCCAAGTTTCTATTTTTCTACAAAGTGTTTTCTGTGTGGGGCGGGGCCCTGGTGTCTGTCATCTTGAGGGACTCTTGGGGATCCACAATCAGCTGCTTGTCAGTGTGTTTAGTGGCCGCGAAGTACATTAGTTTCACTGATAACCGACATTCATTTCGCCATTAGGCTTCACGATTAACCCTTCACGGGTACCCCGGGGCGCATCCGATCCCACGATTGTCGTCGCCCCTGAATCAACAACGTCGATAACTTTTAATATCTGCCAAATTATGCGCCACAGTAAGTGCCGTATCTTTCAACATCACTCGTGCAGTTACCGGGAGGGAAAACCTTCAGAAGACATTGTTAAGGCTAGATAGACAGACAGGCTAGACTTACAAGCTAGACAGACTGACGGGCTAGTCAGGTTTGTCTGGTACAAGTCAGCCCCTCTAGTGTGACCAACCTTCCCGGACCAGTCGTGTCCAACTGTGGGTTACTGAGGACGTGGTAACACCGCACCTCTCCACCTTGTCCTGCTCCCAGTATAGAGAAAGATTTGACTATGATAGGTGGAACTTCCCAGGTAAATTCTCAATGTCCGTCTCTGTAAACAGCCACACCTCACCACTTATATTTCCTCACACGAAACACACATACATGTGGAATAATATTAACATTTATTGAATAACATTATTTTTATATACAGAATAACATGACACATTTATAGAAAAAGATATTTACTTAACAAAATAGCATTGTATTTATTATTTACATTTACTTAACACGAAACACGTATTTTTATTTACGGAATAAAAAGACATTTACTTAGAATAACGTGAAACGCGTATTTATTTACGGAATAACAAGACATTTACTTACAGAATAACGTGAAACTCGTATTTATTTACGGAATAACAAGACATTTACTTACGTAATAAATTGCAAGGGAGCAATAACTATATGTGTGTTGGAGGAGCGAGAGAGAGCCAGCACCGTCCTGCAGGAGAGCCAGACACCAACTGCTGCCGCAGGAGTCTGGAGTCGTGTCCTCGCTGCCAGCCGCACCACAACCTCTCCTCTAATCACTTTAATTAACCTGGAAATTGTTTTAATTTTACTGTGTTCTTCTTCTTGTCATTTAGAAAAGATAATAAGCAAAGTCATTTGAACATTTAATAATTACTTCGAGAGATTACTTAGAGCTCTATTTATAAATCCATCAATCTTTGTAGAATCTCTTGTATGTATGTACCTTACCTAAATAAACATTTATTTATTTATTTTAATAAGACAAATTGCGTCATACATAGGCAATTTTCCTGTACAAAATTCCTTGTAATACGCCCACGAATATTTATCTCTTTATGGTAATTTCTAGCTGGTTGATATGGCAACGCTTCCCTTAGAGCATATTAACACTAGAGGAAACTCCCAACTGTTTTGGTAGAGCAGATTTTTCTGTTGAAGTAATTTATAATGCACTCCGTTATAGCCTAGATTAGTTGCCCAGACCACACACTAGAAGGTGAAGGGCAATTTCAGAATCAAGAAACTGGGGGTCGCTGGGGGGTAGAGCGCAGAGGAAGAGAGAGACGAGGACACTTTTCATAACTGAAGGAGGATGGTAGGAAAAGAAGTGAAGTTCACTTCTTTTCCTAGAAGTGTTTTCCTAGAACTGCAGAGGACCAATTCCTACTACTATCTCCACTACACTTTGCTCCTCACCTCTCTCTAGCCTATTTATTGCCTGCATCTACTTCCTTTTCACAATCTACTTTTTTTTAAGAATGGTCTAGGAAGGACCGAAACGTCGTCGTCCCTTCACCTACTAGTGTGTCGTCTGGTCAACATACTTTAGCCACGTTATTGTGACTCATCGCCTGCATAGCCTGGATTACTCTCCTATGGTTTCTTTTGATGTTAGCCCGAAACGCTATGCGTGCTAGTGGCTTTACAAGATTGTAAAATTAACATCATTCCTAAATGTTCTCTCTTAACCCCCAATGTACCTTCTTGTAAATAAATAAATAAATAAATGTTTGGTTTTTAGGTCCATCCTCTGGAGGGTCATTAGGCCACACAAGTGCTTAATGATCGGCCCACAGGATGATGAGTGTGGGGCGTGCATGATTATTGAAGTAAACTGTATGTAACTGCGTCGCCATAGATGTAAGTTGCTCAGCTTAGACTAGAGACATGATTTTGTTGTCATTGCTAATGTTAAATAGTATATCGACTGTACTGTTGCTAGAACTATAGATTCTATAATAGTGTCTTTCCTCAATTATGTTCACTTTTTATACTGCTTATTTTGTAAGGGTCACGAAAAAAACAAAATCCAAATTTAAACATTTCTAGGCTTAGTATATATATATATATATATATATATATATATATATATATATATATATATATATATATATATATATATATATATATACATACATATATACATACATACATATATATATATATACACTATTTTAGAACCAAGATAACGCATATTAGGCGTAGGATTACTTGAATTAGCCCTTTGGGCTAGTCAGTATTATCAAAATGAACTTTTTGTGTTCAATTTCAATCTATTTATGTATGTTTGACTAAATAGTTGGTGTAAGTACTAGTGGAGGACATGGCGCAGGTGGGAGCTAGCAGCCACAGCACGTCCTCCGCTTTCTGACTACTGGCTTCAGGCATCATACGTGCCTCGCATATCCCTCATACTGAATATATCTACGTGCTCGCCATAGCCCGTGCTACTTTGAACTTTGTTCAAGGTAGCGAATCTTTAACAACAACAACAACCCCTCATACAATCTACTTGTATACTATGTACTTTTGCTTAATTTTTATTATATTAGTATTATTATATTATTATTAGCATTGGATAAAAACCCACACTTGTGTTTTGGTGAAATTTATGTAAAGAATTTACACGGTCTCTCTCACTCTCCAAGTAGAGTGCTGTATCAATGTCTGAGTATGTGGTTAGGACGAGACTTCCATCTCAACGTCTAATGACGCTGCTATCTGCGGTAATGTCTTCTAGGGAACTATGGTCGTGTCATTTCTGTAATCCTGCTATTCTGATTTACCTGAGGGCCACTAACCCTAGTGGCCTCGACGAGGACAGGAAGCCGGGGGATAGTCGAAGGTCCCCCCCCCCCCTCCCCATTTGCCTTGGTAATCTTTTCCTGGTATATTTTGAAATTAAGCAGTTACGGCTTCGGCGGGTAGGCGGTTCCATGGGTTAATAACCATAATGCAGATTACCTAAATGTGTTAATAAAAAATGTAATAAACATTCAGTAACCAGGCTTCCTTGCGACCGCTTGTTAAACAAGTAGCATTGGATACCTTTTTTATGCAACCAAATTAGTGTGACGAATGATACTGTCGTTTTGACTTCAAAATTTCATTAAAATCAGGTTCCAGATTAGATGAGCCAATTGTAAGAATTGATTTCAAGTGATCATCAGACAAATTTGCTCGATAGTTAGATTTCACATACTTCATTTTGGAAAAAGTTTGTTCACACAAGTATGTTGAACCAAAAATGGACACAAAACTACAAGCAAACTTTATCAACAATACAATACAATACAATTTTATTTAGGTAAGGTACATACATACAATAAATATTTACAAGGATTGTTTGACTTATAGGTATAGCTAGTACATACAATGCCTAAAGCCACTATTACGCAAAGCGTTTCGGGCATGATAAACTTAAATGACAAGCTTAATACTAATTGAGCATAATGAGTAGAATGAAAACAAGAAATGAAAACATAGATGAAAAAGCAGCACAAATACAATTATGTCGACAAACAGCGCTCTTTAAAGAAAAAAAAAACAGACATTGGTTGACAATAGAAGGGTAAGGTAGATTACAGGGAATTTATTAGGTATAGCTTCGCTTTTAACTTAAACTGGTTGAGAGAGGTACAGTCTTTAACATGGTTGGGAAGGTCATTCCACATTCTGGGCCCCTTGATTTGTAGAGCATTTCTAGTTTGATTAAGTCGTACTCTAGGAATATCAAAACTGTATTTATTTCTGGTGTGATGCTCATGGGTTCTGATACAACCTTCTATGAAGCTTTTGAGATCAGGATTGGCATTATAGTTTAGCGTTTTATATATGTATAATACACATGAGAGAATGTGCAGTGACTTAATGTCTAACATATTCAGAGATTTAAGTAGGGGTACCGAGTGATGTCTGGGGCCAGAATTGGATATTGTCCTAATAGCAGCTTTGTGTTGAGTAATTAGAGGACGTAAGTGATTTTGGGTAGTAGAGCCCCAAGCACAAATACCATAGTTGAGATATGGATAGATAAGGGAGTAATAGAGAGTCACCAGGGCAGGGCGTGGTACATAATATCTGATCTTAGAAAGAATGCCCACAGTTTTTGAAACTTTTTTTGATATGTTTAGAATGTGTCCCTGGAAATTAAGCTTGTGGTCAATGAGAATGTCAAGGAATTTGCCATCTAATTTGTTACAAATTTGTGTATTGTTTATTTTGAGATTTATTTGATTAGAGGATTTATTGCCAAACAGAATATAAAAGGTTTTGTCAATGTTAAGGGTGAGTTTGTTGGCAGTTAGCCACAGATGGACTTTATTTAGCTCAGTATTTACTGTGGCATTTAGGGCAAGGGGATCAGGACTGGAGTAAATGAAGGTTGTGTCGTCAGCAAATAGAATTGGTTTGAGGTGTTGGGAGGCATTTGGAAGGTCATTAATGTAGATGAGAAAGAGGAGAGGGCCAAGTATGCTGCCCTGGGGAACACCAATGTTGATGGGTAGGGTGGGAGAAATTGTATTATTCACAGAAACATATTGGAGCCTGTCAGTAAGGTAGGATTTGAGGTATTGTAGGGAGTGTCCTCTGACTCCATAATGATGTAATTTAAGAAGAAGGTTTTGGTGGTTGACAGTGTCAAAAGCTTTACGCAGGTCCACAAACAACCCAACAGGGAACTCATTTTTATCAAGAGCTGTATGAATCGAATTAAGCATACTAATAAGTGCATCGTTAGTGCATTTTTTGGGGTCTGAAGCCATATTGGCAAGGGCTAAGTATATTGAGTTTGGCTAGATATGAGTAAAGCTGCTTATAGATTAGTTTTTCAAAAATTTTTGACAAGTTTGGCAGGATAGATATAGGTCTGTAGTTGTTAACATCTGTGAGATTACCACCTTTGTGGACAGGCGTTACTCTCGCTTTTTTTAGAATATCTGGGAAGGTTTGGAGTTCAAGTGACTTGTTGAAGAGCAAAGCAATAGCAGGGGCTAAAGATCTGGAGGCTTTTTTGTAAATTAAAGTTGGTATCTCCTCAAGGGCACCAGACTTGGTTTTAAGGGAAAGGATTATCTCATTGACGTCAGTGGAATTAATAGGCTTTAGGTACAGAGACTGTGGATAGTTACCTGAAAGATAGTCATTAATGTCTGTACTGGAAGATGGAATATCATTTGCAAGGGATGAACCAATGGAAGAGAAGAACCTATTGAACTCAATAGCAGAATCAGAGGCTGAAAGCTGACCATCGTTATTAGACAGGAGAGTCGGTTTGTTATTTAAAGACTTCTTTGATCCCAATATTTGAGAAATTGTTCTCCAAGTTTATTTAATGTTGCTCTTTATTTGGGTAAATTTATCTTCGTAGTATTTAGTTTTGGCTCGTCTAATTATCTTAGACAGCAATAATGAGTAATTCTTTGAGAATTCTTTGGAGACAATTCCTAACCTACACTTCTTCTCAAGGTCATGTTTTTTATTAATAGATTTAAGTATTCCCTTTGTAAGCCAGGGATTAAGCCTTTTGGTTGTGACTTGTTTTGTAAGCATAGGACAGTGGGTATTATAAAGGCTAAGAGTTTTTTGAAGAAAAGATTGCACTGCTAGGTTGATGTCCACTATGTTACCTAACTCGGACTCCCAGTTGACATTATCAGCAGTCCCAGTTAACATTATCAAATTTGGAAACTGATCTGGCTGCAGGCATTTATAAAACTCAATCAGATTTCCTTCTCTATACTTATCTTTCAGTCTGTCATCTGCCTGGAGATCAATAATTTCCATTTGAAATTGAGTTGGAAGATTTTCAGCATTGCAGTCAAATGGATTATGAAAGAGCCTGATTTCATTTGCTTTGGCATCAAGGTCAGCAAATCGCTTCTGAAACTGTTTTTTTCAAATCTGAAATTATTTCATTTGCAAATGAAAAAGGAAATTCAACTTTACTTTCTGCATGAAATTTTTCACAACATGGAAAATGAGCAAAATTCTTAACCTTCACCTGGCCTTCAAGTAGCGCAAGTTTTGCTCTGAATGCCTTGACATGAACAAAGTAGTCACTGATCAAATTTGTTTTGCCTTGCAATTTCAGATTCAAGGTATTCATATGACCTGTCATATCTGCAAAAAATGCCAATTTCCAAATCCATTCACATTCTGATAATAATGGCTGAGGGTTATTTTTCTCTGTGAGAAATAAATCAATTTCTAATCTGAGCTCAAAGAAATGCAGCAAAACCTTTCCACAACTAAGCCATCTAACTGCTGTATAATAAGGCAAGTTAACAAACTCCGCATCAATTTCTTTCAAGAAATCACGGAACTGGCGATGGTTGAGTGCATGAGATCTAATGAAATTAACCACAGAAACAACAGGTTTCATGACACAAGACATATCAACATATTTTAGGCACAATGCTTGTTGATGGATAAGGCAATGCAGAAAAATGGGTTTTGAGAATCCTCCAACCTCACAAGCTGTTGTAATTTGCCCAACCAAACCCTTCTTTGTCCCAGACATATTCTTTCCTCCATCAATTGTCACACACTGCACTTGTTTCCATTCCAGGTTATATTCTGTCATAGTTTTACTTACTTCATTGAAAATGTCCTCTCCAGTTTTTGTGGTGTGCACGCTGTGAACTGATGCTAATTCTTGGCTCACATTAAATTCACTATCAACACCACGAATGAGCTGAGCTGAGAAGCTAAGCTGAGCTGAGCTAAGAGCTGAGAAGTATCACACACATCAGTTGATTCATCCAACGCAAGAGAATACCAACAAAATCTTTTTGTTTTTTCCTTTATTTGCCGAATTATGTCGCCTCCTAAATCTTCAATTCTACGAGCAACAGTATTTGACCCAAGACTTATCATTTTGAAGAGGTTTACTTTTTCTGGACATACCTCTCCTGCTGCTTCCACTATACACTCTTTTATGATACTACCATCAGTGAAAGGTTTTCCTTTTTTAGCCAACACATAGGCAACTTTGTAACTGGCTCTAGTTGAATTTTCATTTTCAGATTTTTTCTTACTGAAAACAGCTTGTTGAGAATGCAGATGGTGCTGAAATGATTCAAACTTTTTAGCGCGTTCTGCTCCTGTGATGTGAGAATAACTTGAGCCATGTTTAGATTCATAGTGCCGACGAATATTGTATTCCTTCAGAACAGCAACACTGTCTCTACATATTATGCATAAAGCTTTATCATTTGCTATCACAAAAAAGTACTTTATCTTCCATTCGTCATTGAACCGACGGCACTCACTGTCCACTTTTCTTTATCTTTTCCATATCTGAAAACATAAGGGTAAAATAAATGAAATAAATTCTACAGGAAAAAAACAGCTTGTATGTGGTGTTAAAAAGCATACCATATTATTATAAAGTGGTAAATATTATGGCAACAGCTTTCGTTGATAAACTTAATGGTTACCATTTTAACTATTTTAAACATGCAATATTTTTGGCTACAATAGTATTATTGCTATTTTGTATAACTAAGATAAAGGCATTGTCAAAGTACAGAGAAAAGAATATTGTACAGTGTTTGTGCTCCCTGAAACGGAAGCAGCGAAGCCCCACTCGCCCTCCATCCCCACAATATACAGTTATACACAACTGATTGGTTGTAATGCACAATACATACCTACCAGTATTAGTATCTGTGCGTCACACTATCGAGAGAGAGGAAAACTGACTCGGGTTGAGCGCCACCAGTCAGCAGCCCCAGCTTTGAATAATTCTGCGATGCCATTCGTACGATAATTATTTTTTCAAGGCCACCACACAGGGATTTGTTTGGAGGGCCGGATGAAATTATGTGGCGGGCCAGGCCATAGTTTGGAGACCCCTGATTTAGGACATAACACGCACTAAGGCCTAATATAATACATATATGTGCAATATTAGGCCTAGGCATATTTGATTTTTAGTTTTTTCTGAACTTAAAAAATGTACAAAAGTGGCTTACTGGGGCTCCATTGCTACATATTGGTGGATCGACCACATAGTTACAAAAAGTACCATCAAAAGAGGAGGATGGGTTGTATTCATGTGTCAAATCATACGCTTGAAACTATCCAGCGATCCGATAATAAATTGTATGTTACCAATCCAATTTGTTCCTTAAATACAATTTTCTGTCTAAACTGGCATTTTTTCAGGTCTTTCCTAACTCTAAACTAATCCAATTTATTATTAGGATAGCATAGTACAATTGGCTTCGTTCTCGGCTCTCACTTGGGGCTCCCAGGTTCGATTCTAGGATGAGATAGAAATAGTTGGACACATTTCTTTTCACCCAATGCATCTGTTCGCCTAACAGTAAATAGGTACCCGAGAGTTTGGTAGCTATTGTGGGGTTGCATCCTGGGGAGGGTCAGTAGTTTGACCTTGGGGAAACCTCGATACATGCCTAAAGTAATTGCCCGAAACGCTGTGCGTGCTAGTGGCTTTCCAAGAATGTAAATTCAACTTAATTTCTGTTTTCACTGTTAACCCTCAATGTACCTTCTTGTATATAAATAAATAAATAAATAAAACAAATATACATAGGTCTCCTGTCCCCGAGAAAACGAATTGTAATCAGTTTTTCGTGTTGGTTATCTTTGTATTGGTGGGGTGACAAATTATATTCTTATATATAAAGAGGCGCGCCTCGTGTCAGTTCTAATCAGTAATTGGATGTAACTACATGGGTGTAGCCTCGCCCTTGAATCAGTAAACCGAAAGGATGGGCGGAGGGATTGCGAGGTTCGTGCCATGGTCAGCTATTAATACCTGTAAAACAAATGTAGGTTTATTGGAATAAAAAGTGAACACTTGTGCACCCATTCCCACTAACTTAATAGCCAGGCCACGACCAATTCCGGCTTCAGCACCTGTCACTAGTGCACGCCGGCCCGTAAATTTTCCCATAGTTGCGTCCCTGTGCTCGTGTTGTTGTCCTTGCTGTGATCCGATAGCCACAAATCCTCTTGCAGCGCTCGTACAACTAACAATCCTCCCAGCAGTATTCGTAGAAGCAACAATCCTCCCTGCAGTGCTTGTACACACTGGTTTCTCTCTGCAGTGCTTGAACAGACTAATCTTCCCTGCAGTGCTCCTATCGGTAACAATTCTCCTTGCACTTGCAGACAACAGCACTCTTCTCTGCAGTGCTCATTACAGGGGGGTACAATCTTGCATGTAGTTCTCATACAGGCAGCAGTACTATCTTCAGTGCTCTTACAGGCTCCAGCTCTCCTACAGGCTACGCTCCTCCCTGCGCCGTCACTGGCTTCTCCCCCACTTTATCAGCTGCTACACACAACGCCTCCAATATTGGCAGCTCTTTATATTAACGTTGACACAGTAATGCCGTAAATACTTTTTTCCACGTAACGTGTACAATAATAGGATATGGGCGTTAGACATAAAAGTTCAAATTTGATTTTCATCACGTGTGAGAGTTTGTAATAATAATATCAATATAAATAAATTGTGACTGTGAGGTGGCGTGAGCGGACCGTGACCTTGGGGGAGCGTTGTGGCCAACACTGGAGCAGCGAACAGCGCCTGGCGACACACTTGAGCAGCGAACAGCGCCTGGCGACACCCTTGAGCAGCGAACAGCGCCTGGCGACACACTTGAGCAGCGAACAGCGCCTGGCGACACACTTGAGCAGCGAACAGCGCCTGGCGACACACTTGAGCAGCGAACAGCGCCTGGCGACACCCTTGAGCAGCGAACAGCGCCTGGCGACACACTTGAGCAGCGAACAGCGCCTGGCGACACACTTGAGCAGCGAACAGCGCCTGGCGACACCCTTGAGCAGCGAACAGCGCCTGGCGACACACTTGAGCAGCGCCTGGCGACACCCTTGAGCAGCGAACAGCGCCTGGCGACACACTTGAGCAGCGAACAGCGCCTGGCGACACACTTGAGCAGCGAACAGCGCCTGGCGACACCCTTGAGCAGCGAACAGCGCCTGGCGACACACTTGAGCAGCGAACAGCGCCTGGCGACACACTTGAGCAGCGAACAGCGCTTGGCGACACACTTGAGCAGCGAACAGCGCCTGGCGACACACTTGAGCAACAAACAGCGCCTGGCGAAACACTTGAGCAGCGAACAGCGCCTGGCGACACCCTCGTCGCCACCTTCAACCCTCCTTAAGGTACGTCTACACTATTCTCATGACATCCTAAAAAGGCATTCTAAGGGAACTTAAAAACTCTAATCAATGTGTACTGGAGAATTTAGCTGTTCGAGAGCTAGGTTATAGTTATATAAAGATGTGATAGCGAACTAGTGATAAGATAACTGTTAGGCATCTTTGAGTATTGATTATCTGGGTAAAACCGTGATGCACCGCTTACCGGAAAGGTGTACTGTCTACGGGATTGGTACACTGGGTCAGTCACTATACATGATTCAACCCATCCTCCGAATAGACAATACGTTTTAATATTAAGTGTAATAAGTAAATTTTCATACTTACGTATTTAATACATAATTGCACTTATCGGGCTGTTACAGTTACCGGCTCGCCTCCCTAGAATATTCTCCCCGAAAAGAGGAATTCGTTTTCTTTAATGTAAAGGGTGTGCTGTTTTCTTTTCTTAATTTTTGCGGCAACTCAGTCAATTTTGCTTATACTCGTATACTCGGCACAAATTTTGCCTTTATAATTTAAGGTATCATGAAAATTGGCCGCTTTTGAGGCAATTAAGCATAGCAGAAGCACAGTCACTGACATTCAAAGGAAAGAAGGGATGAGATAACTATTTAAATTACGATTTAAATCCTTCTAATTTTTGCTCGTTCGTCAATGAGAACTGATGCCAACGCACTGGCCAATAAACTGAATAATACTGGCCACTAAACAATAGATTGATTGATTGATGAAGATTAAGTCACCCAAAAGGTGGCACAGCCATGAATAGCTCGTAAGTGGAGGCCCTCTCTGAGCCATTACCAGTATCAATAGATGATACTGGAGATCTGTGGAGGTGCGATCGCACCCTGCCTGACGGGAGATGTCTCCCGTGGCTAAACAATAAACTGAACCTATAATAAAGAAGAACGACGACCATTGACCGTCTAGTGCTCCAATAGAGCACTAGTCCTGACCAACATTCAAATATTAATCTATCAACCACGAAGCAGAGCGTCTCCCAACATCAACTCTAGTGCAGGGTCCCGTTGAAAAAACTTTTCCGGTTTTACATAGGTTTACCGTGACAGACACTAACAATAGTAGCCTTGAAGAGGAAAGGAAATCGGCAGATTGTCGAAGGTTTGCCTTCATATTTTCCAGCTATACAGTATTTTAAAAGAAAAGTTAACAGATGTTTGACTTTTATCCTTCGGCTGGTAAGCTGTTTCACCGATATTTACCAACCCTCTGGATGAATACTTATATGACACAAACTAGACATATCAGTAGGGAAAAGAACTAACAATTCTCCAAATAGTAGGACGTGATTCAGTTTTCATGGATATATTCATTTTCGGGTGTTCGACTTCAGTTTGGAAATATGAAAAGGCACAGTTTGGTGCATTCAGATGGTAAAGCTTTATGACATTAATTACAAATGGCATAAGAAAGAAGCAAATATTAGTTATATTTAGAACCTATAACAGAAAAAATTTAAGTAAAACAGTTGATATAAAAAGCTGTATAAAATTAAAAGTTGTTAGTTTCATCGCAGTGAATGTAAACATGTGATCATGGGCGCATTCGTTCAACAACAATAACACACGTGATCCTAGATTTTGCGGTCATCGGGAGAACAAATCCTTCATGCAAACTGCACCTACTATCAAGAAGAAAAGATCCTAGATTCGGGCATGGTATGTAAAGTTTTCTCGGTATTTATGTAGATAATTCCTTCATATGTAATATTTTACTAATTGAAAAGAATGCAAATGTTTCATTGCTGTTTAGTTAAATAATTTTCAAAAACTAGTTACAGTATTAAAGTTTTGCTTGTTATGTGTAGGAAGAATATATTTTACTGCATATTAGTATACACATTCCAATACGTTTTTAGTATGCAGCATGTTGTTTTTATCAATTATGTTTTTTATAATAAGCTTCCTAGAAGGTTGTAACAGATCCCATGAGCACCACACCAGAAACAAATACCTAGTTGATATTCCAAGAGTACGACTTAGTCAAATTAGAAATGCTTTACAAATCGAGGGACCTCGAATGTGGAATGACCTACCCTTATTTAAAAACTAAGTACTACCTAATTAACTCAATGTAACCTACCTCACCCCCAAAATGTCAACCCATCTCTTCTATTTAAAACAATGCTGTTTGTTGACCAAATTGTATTTTGCTTTTTGCTGTCATGTTTCACCCCCCCCCCCCCCCTTCCCTTTTTTTTCCATTTTTTTCTTATTTTTTCTCAACACAATTTATACTTTAATCTTTATTAGTATTAAGTTTTAGTCTTAGTGTTTTTCCTGCCCGAAACGCTTTGCGTAATAGTGGCTTTAGGAATTGTATGTACTAGCTCTATCTATAAATCCATCAACTTTTGTATCTTACCTTGTATGTATGTACTTTACCTGAATAAATAATTGTATTTGTAATAAGTAGATGATACAGAAAGTAGTACAATGTCTGTCACAAATCATTTTACTGCGACAGCATTAAAACCACAAGTCAGTAGAATAAATATGCCTGGAAGATCGACCCCCAGCCAGCATACTAGCAGGTAAAAAATATCATTTAATCAGCTTGTGAGAAAATTACAAATAAAGATGTGTTATGTTATGTCATTGTGTTAGGTTAGCCTAGCTATTATTTCCAATTTGTTTTTTAATGTGTATTAGTATGCAGTATTAGGCTATTGTAACAAATTGGAATGTACAACGTCCAATATTTTTTTGGCAGATTCGTTCTTGGCTCCTGAAAACTATCTTTACTTACCAGATGTACCAAGAATAACTCCAGACAATAATGATGGTATTGTTTATAAAATCATTTGATTATGGCCTTTATAATACATTAATATCAAAGTTTACAACCTTGTGTAATACAGTAAGTCCTTGTTTTAACAATAACAACAGTATTTTTTTTCTATGCTCAGCATAATTGGCTTGAAATCCATTATCCCATTATAATTTCTATCACTTTGATCATTGGCGTAGACAGTTACAATATCATCAAAACATTTAATGTAGCTTCTCTTGCTACAGTTATAATGTATCCTATTCAGAATGTATATTTTTTTAACAGAAGGTCTCCGGACACTAGCAATTTTAGCTAAAGAGAACCTTCATCGTGAATATTTTAAAATAAACTCGGCTCTCCAGAAAAAATGTGAATATATGAAGCGAAGTTTAAATATTGAGGACCTAAATTATCTGAAGCTTTCACACAAGAAAGGAAAAGAAGAAAATGACTGCAGGATTATTGAAATCAATCAAACACAACGTTCAAACTTATCAGAAGGTAATTTTTTATTTAGTTATTTATTCCATGACCCATGTTTGTGTGTTCCTATATCATAGTATAATGATAGGTTTAATTGCTAGTGTAAATTTCATTTTGCCTCAGACTTAAAATTATTTAAGTTTTTGATGTTTTATTATTCAAAATTTGTTTATAGATAATCCAAGGTTATAGTCAACTTCTTCTTTGAAAACAGATATTTACCTGAATGCCACAAACTCTAGTAGCCTAGAAGAGTACAGGAAGCCCGCGGCTTGTCGAAATTCCCCCCATTTGCCTTTATGATCTTTTTTGGGTATATTTAGAAATTCAGCACAGTTTTGGCAGTTACAGCTCTGGTGGGTGGGCAGTTCCATGTGTTAATAACCCTCTGGGTCAAAAATAATTTCCTGTTGTCAGCCCTACATTTTGGTTTGTTGAACTTGAAACCGTTACTCTTTGTTTGTATTACATCTGAACCAAACTAGCCAAACTTTTTTTGATAATGTCATTGACTGCTTCATATCTGGCAATCTTTCCTTGTGTCTTATGACAGATTAGGCCTTGGCTGCCATATTGGTCTGCCCTTGCATAGCCGCAAATACACCGGTGTTCGGTGGAGATAGGGGCAGCAAGGCGCAGGGCAAAACCAATACTTAGAGCCCGATGGTCATAGACAGCAAAAAAATGTAGATAGTTTACAGATTATAAATAGATAAAGTGTTGTGGAATTACCATACTTAAAGGTTGAGTTTTGGCCAAACAGCCCTTCTGCCTGCTTCTCTTTCACCTCCACCCATTCAAAGTTCTGACTTCTCGACTAGTGTACCAACATATACTCAAACATATTTACCAGCTGCAGAACAAACACGAAAATCATTGAATTCTGGTACGTCCCTATTTGAACTATGTAATGTAATATAATCTTAGTACCTAGTAACTACTATATATATATATATATATATATATATATATATATATATATATATATATATATATATATATATATATATATATATATATATATATATACCTTGAGGTGCTTCCGGGGCTTAGCGTCCCCGAGGCCCGGTCGTCGACCAGGCCTCCTGGTTGCCGGACTGATCAACCAGGCTGTTGGACGCGGCTGCTCGCAGCCTGACGTACGAGTCACAGCCTGGTTGATCAGGTACCCTTTGGAGGTGCTTATCCAGTTCTCTCTTGAACACTGTGAGGGGTCGGCCAGTTATGCCCCTTATGTGTAGTGGAAGCGTGTTGAACAGTCTCGGGCCTCTGATGTTGATAGAGTTCTCTCTCAGAGTACTAGTTGCACCTCTGTTTTTCAACGGGGGTATTCTGCTCATCCTGCCATGTCTTCTGGTCTCATGTGATGTTATTTCTGTGTGCAGGTTTGGGACCAGCCCCTCTAATATTTTCCACGTGTAAATTATTATGTACCTCTCCCGCCTGCGCTCAAGGGAGTACAGTTTTAGGCTCTTTAGTCGGTCCCAGTAGTTTAGATGTTTTACTGAGTGGATTCTAGCAGTAAAGGATCTCTGCACGCTCTCCAGTTCAGTAATTTCTCCAGCTTTGAAAGGTGCTGTCATTGTGCAGCAGTACTCCACTCTAGAGAACACAAGCGTTTTGAGAAGTATCATCATCGGTATAGCATCTCTAGTGTGAAAAGTTCTTGTTATCCAACCTGTCCTTTTTCTTGCAGTTGTGACGGCTACTTTATTGTGTTCTTTAAAGGTAAGGTCTTCCGACATGAGTACACCCAGATCCTTTACATTGCCTTTTCGTTCTATGTTATGATTTGCCTGAGTTTTGTACGTGGTTTCCGTTTTTATATTTTCATTTTTTCCATAGCGCATGAGCTGGAACTTATCTTCGTTAAACACCATATTATTTTCTGTAGCCCATAGAAAGACCTGATCTACATCTGACTGGAGGTTCGATATATATAATATATATATATATATATATATATATATATATATATATATATATATATATATATATATATATATATATATATATATATATATATATATATATATATATATATATATATATATATATATATATATATATATATATAACTAACACATTACTGAAAGCTGTCAGTTGTTCTAGATGCTTATATAATATGTATAAAATACACTTTTATTTATTACATCTATTTGCTCTTGAAGATTTTCCTGACTAATTTAGAATCCCATATTTCAAAGCACTTGCTGCAGAACTGGAGGAAATTTATGATTCTCACGCAAGCATTTCTGATTGGCAAAAAAGAAGAAAAAATAGTGAGATTAAATGGGGAGAACGTAGGTCAATGCTGTTTAGCTGGACATTGTCGAAGTTGGGTGTTCCAGATAAAGGTAAATAACATCTTTAGTCTGTAATTATGGTTAAATTTCAATGTAATTATGAAATGCATGATTAATGTCAATCTCTGAATACACTTAGATGTTTGTCATTTTTAAACTTGGGTATACAATATTTCTAAATCCAGTATTAACATTCAAAGTACATAATTACATTATTTTTTTGGAAAACCAGGCAAATGTTGTGTACAATGTAGAAGTAGTGAGGCAAGCATTAAATGTGAAGACTGTTTTCATTTTTTGTGTCATAAATGCGATCAGCAGCAGCATTTGTGTCATAAATGTGATCAGCAGCAGCATTTGTGTCATAAATGTGACCAGCAGCAGCATTTGTGTCATAAATGTGATCAGCAGCAGCATTTGTGTCATAAATGTGATCAGCAGCAGCATTTGTGTCATAAATGTGATCAGCAGCAGCATTTGTGTCATAAATGTGACCAGCAGCAGCATTTGTGTCATAAATGTGACCAGCAGCAGCATTTGTGTCATAAATGTGATCAGCAGCAGCATTTGTGTCATAAATGTGACCAGCAGCAGCATTTGTGTCATAAATGTGACCAGCAGCAGCATTTGTGTCATAAATGTGACCAGCAGCAGCATTTTGTAATACCTTTCCCTCAGCGATTCTGCTGGAAAAATGGGTTCTTCGAGCCTTTAGACCCAACACAAACTGTGTGTTCAGATGGGAATGTCATTCACTGGAGTAAGTAATGTACCTGTAGTTCACCTGTAGTCTGTTTCTTATACTCTCATTTCTATCCTGAACTATGGAGTGTTTTAAAATTTTATTTAAATCATGTAATTTTTTTAGTAGTTTTTGTATTGGTCATTTTCCTCATTAATTATTGATTACCTCATTAATTACTGATTTTTAGGTAAATAAATTAATTTTTATTTGTTATTAAATATAAATCTTTCATGTAACTCCAGCTAATGCTAAAAAATTTATTAGTAATTTAAAATGTAATGATTGAAACATGTATTTATTTTGCTGCATAGGTGATCTTGTAAATTTAATGGTTACCAGAGCCTGTTGTACCAGCACATCCACCTAATTCCTGCCCGAACTGCAGTGAGAGCAAGTTCACAACTTTAAGCTCCAATAATTTGTGCATCTTTGTAACTTTAAGTGGTAGGTTACTTTAAGAAACATTTATTTGATACTAGTATTGGTAGCTGGCATTGCTCAGGTGACCCAGGCTACAGTCTTCATCAATATAACCATTTATACTTCACTCTCTTTACCGCTGTATCTACACTTATGAAGACGTATTTATAACCATACAGAGAATTGTTTATGGGTTGGTTTACACATATATTGATAGCCACACTTGAATCCCTTGCCAAATTTAAATTGTTTTACTTCAATATTTTTTTTGTGGGGGGCAGGATGCTAATACAGTAGGTAGTTTTTAACAAACATTATGCTATTATTTCAAAGGTTTTGTATGGCGCTAGTGTGGGAGAGCGGCGCTAGTGTGGGAGAGCTCCCCTAGTGTGGGAGAGCGGCCTTAGTGTGGGAGAGCGGCCTTAGTGTGGGAGAGCGGCGCTAGTGTGGGAGAGCGGCCTTAGTGTGGGAGAGCGGCCCTAGTATGGGAGAGCGGCCTTAGTGTGGGAGAGCGGCCTTAGTGTGGGAGAGCGGCCTTAGTGTGGGAGAGCTCCCCTAGTGTGGGAGAGCGGCGCTAGTGTGGGAGAGCGTCCTTAGTGTGGGAGAGCGGCCCTAGTATGGGAGAGCGGCCTTAGTGTGGGAGAGCGGCCCTAGTGTGGGAGAGCTCCCCTAGTATGGGAGAGCGGCCTTAGTGTGGGAGAGCTCCCCTAGTATGGGAGAGCGGCCTTAGTGTGGGAGAGCGGCCTTAGTGTGGGAGAGCGGCGCTAGTGTGGGAGAGCTCCCCTAGTGTGGGAGAGCGGCCTTAGTGTGGGAGAGCGGCCTTAGTGTGGGAGAGCTCCCATAGTGTGGGAGAGCGTCCTTAGTATGGGAGAGCGGCCTTAGTGTTGGAGAGCGGCCTTAGTGTGGGAGAGCTCCCCTAGTGTGGGAGAGCGGCCTTAGTGTGGGAGAGCTCCCCTAGTGTGGGAGAGCGGCCTTAGTGTGGGAGAGCGGCCTTAGTGTGGGAGAGCGGCGCTAGTGTGGGAGAGCGGTCCCTAGTGTTGGAGAGCGGCCTTAGTGTGGGAGAGCTCCCCTAGTGTGGGAGAGCGGCCTTAGTGTGGGAGAGCGGCCCTAGTGTGGGAGAGCGGCCTTAGTGTGGGAGAGCGGTCCTAGTGTGGGAGAGCGGCCCCTAGTGTGGGAGAGCGGCCTTAGTGTGGGTGAGCTCCCCTAGTGTGGGAGAGCGGCCCTAGTGTGGGAGAGCGGTCCCTAGTGTGGGAGAGCGGCCTTAGTGTGGGAGAGCGGCCCTAGTGTGGGAGAGCGGCCTTAGTGTGGGAGAGCGGCCCCTAGTGTGGGAGAGCGGCCCCTAGTGTGGGAGAGCGGCCTTAGTGTGGGAGAGCTCCCCTAGTGTGGGAGAGCGGCCCTAGTGTGGGAGAGCGGCCTTAGTGTGGGAGAGCGGCCTTAGTGTGGGAGAGCGGCCCTAGTGTGGGAGAGCGGCCTTAGTGTGGGAGAGCGGCCCCTAGTGTGGGAGAGCGGCCTTAGTGTGGGAGAGCTCCCCTAGTGTGGGAGAGCGGCCTTAGTGTGGGAGAGCGGCCTTAGTGTGGGAGAGCGGCCTTAGTGTGGGAGAGCGGCCTTAGTGTGGGAGAGCGGCGCTAGTGTGGGAGAGCGGCCCTAGTGTGGGAGAGCGGCCCTAGTGTGGGAGAGCGGCCCTATTGTGGGAGAGCTCCCCTAGTGAGGGATAGCGGCCCTATTGTGGGAGAGCTCCCCTAGTGTGGGAGAGCTCCCCTAGTGTGGGAGAGCTCCCCTAGTGTGGGAGAGCGCCCCAAGAGGCGCTCATCACTGGACATGGTAATGACTATTCCCCCCGGGGACTCCCCAAGGCCGCCGTAAATATATGATACGTGCAGGTGTGTGTGGGATGTGAGGACGGGTCTCGCGGCAACATTATTCCTGATCTTAACATGACAGTAGTGGTAGGCTGATGTTGACCAGACCACACACTAGAAGTTGAAGGGACGACTAGGTAGGCATCCAGCAGTCTCAGGAGACTATGGAGTTGTGCTCTGGTTGTCGCATACGCATAAGACCTGTAATTATTTGAAATAATTAAATTAATTTTTTTTGGCTTCATTAAAAATAAATAATTCACTTGTGTCAGGGGGACAGGAAGCCAGAGTGAATTCATACACGCTTGGTTTTTATCGAGGTCGCCCCCCACCCCCAGGTCGAATTACAGACCCCGCCCAGGATGCAACCATACAAGCTGATTAACTCATGAGTACGACTCACTGCTAGGTGAATAGAGGCATTAGGTGAAAGGAAATGTGCCCCACCCAGATTTGATTGTTGCCGCCAAAGGCGGCTAGTTTATTGTGCACCCCATACTCATCCTGTGAGCGGTAGCGCAAAAGCATTACAGATGGCACAAAAGGTCTTTATCAGACCTCATCTTAGATTATTACATAAACAATTTCTTCAATCCTTCACACCTTATTTCTGTCCCACCCGGGATTCGAACCCGGAATTCTCGATTGTGCGTCGAGAACGAACCCGACTGTCCTACCGGGCGCCTTGAAAATGACAATATTGTGATAAACGATGTAGTGAGCATCTGAACATTTGGTTAAATGATATTTACTGAAGTATTGGGTCGTTCCTTCACCTTCACGAATAATAACTACAAACAATAATAACAATTAAACGTAAGGTAACTCTTGTTTAATGCTTTATTGTTTATGGAGTTAACGAGAAGCTTTTTGCCCCCCCCCCCTTGACCCGCTACTGACCTTATCCGGGTCCCCCCTTAACCCACTACTGACCTTATCGGGGTTGCCCTTGGCCCGCTGCTGACCTTATCGGGGTCCCCCTTGACCAGCTACTGACCTTATTGGGGTCCCCCTTGACCAGCTGCTGACCTTATTGGGGTCCCCCTTGACCAGCTGCTGACCTTATTGGGGTCCCCCTTGACCAGCTGCTGACCTTATTGGGGTCCCCCCTTGACCCGCTACTGACCTTATTGGGGTCCCCCTTGACCAGCTGCTGACCTTATTGGGGTCCCCCTTGACCAGCTGCTGACCTTATTGGGGTCCCCCTTGACCAGCTGCTGACCTTATTGGGGTCCCCCTTGACCAGCTGCTGACCTTATTGGGGTCCCTCTTGACCAGCTGCTGACCTTATTGGGGTCCCCCTTGACCAGCTGCTGACCTTATTGGGGTCCCCCCTTGACCAGCTGCTGACCTTATTGGGGTCCCCCTTGACCAGCTACTAGAGTAGATAGTAGAAGATAAAATGCTGGCACCATCCATTCATGATCATTACATACAAGACAAGGAATGGAACTTGTCTGTATCACAATATTCACAAAAGATGTTATCAAGAGGTCATTATTAATCTGTCCCATCTTTATCATGTATCAACTCCAAATATGTACTCATTAATATCAGGGAACCAATAATCCCAGAGGCTTTCTCACCTCACCTCAACTCTAGGGGACACAAGGGCAATTTAAATAATAAATTCAATTATATTTCACATACTAAGTATCATAATTTAAGCAATGTTCAAGATCTATATATGTAAAGTGAGTCATCCTCCAAGAATCTGAGAACACTACAACTGACTGCCCCTGATCATCACACAACACTTATAAAACACGACCAAGTCACCTTAATGTTCAACTCACCAAGGGCCTGCCTATAGCTGGATAGAGGGGGGGGGGGAGTCTGCAGCTGTTAGGCAGCTTCACCCCCGTCCGACCGACAGCCTGTCTCGGCTGTTGTCGTCCTGCTCTGCTGCCTGGCGTTCTTCTCTGTCGTTAATGCTCTCGAATCGATAGCTCTCCGAGTATATATTGGGGGAACCTAGTAACTAACTCCGCCCACAAGTAGATAGCCTCCGGTTCTCTACCAAGCCACTCCTTGAACGTCGGCATGTTTGAAGGCTACCAGGCTCCAATTATAAGATTAGTAGAAGTAAGGTGAAATTCGCATGATCTGACCTCAGGTCACTTGGGGTCATTAACTCTTAGAGGTGTGAGATCTCCGGCCGACAACTTGGCGCCTTCTCTAATCCCTGTCTCCGACTCATATTCTATATATATTTTAAATAAACTAAACCAAACACTTTTACAGTGTTACAAGATCATGTCCTGAGAACAGGTCTTGATATTGTCTTGAGATCAGGTCATGAGATCAGGTCTTGAGATCAGGTTATGAGATCAGGTCTTGAGATCAGGTCTTGAGATCAGGTCATGATATAAGGTCATGAGAACACGTCTTGAGATCAGGTCTTGATATCAGGTCATGAAATCAGGTCATGATATCAGGTCTTGTGATCAGGTCTTGAGATCAGGTCTTGAGACAAGGTCTTGAGATCAGGTTGTGAGATCAGGTCATAAGATCAGGTCATGAAATCTGGTCTTGAGATCAGGTCTTGAGACTAGGTCCTGAGATCAAGTATTGAGATCAAGTCATGAGATCAGGTCTTGAGACCAGTTCTTGAGATAAGGTCTTGAGATCAGGTCATGAGATCAGGTCTTGAAATCAGGTCTTGAGATCAAGTCTTGAGATCAGGTCATGAAATGAGGACTTGAGATCAGGTCTTGAGACCTGGTCTTGAGATCAGGTCTTGAGATCAGGTCACGAGATCAGGTTCTTGAGACTGTTATGAGATCAGGTCATGAGATCAGGTCATGAAATCAGGTCATGAGACCAGGTCTTGAGATCAGGCCTTGAGATCAGGTCATGAGAGTATGTCTTAAGATCAGGTCTTGTGATCATGTCATGTGATTAGGTCATGAGATCAGGTCATGAGATCAGATCATGAGATCAGGTATTGAGATCAGATCTAGAGATCAGGTCTAGAGATCAGGTGTAGAGATCAGGTCTTGAGATCAGGTCTTGAGATTGTCTTGAGATCAGGTTTTGAGATTGTATTGAGATCAGGTCATGTGATCAGGTCATGAGATCAGGTCATGAGATCAGGTATTGAGATCAGATCTAGGGGACAGGTCTAGAGATCAGGTGTAGAGATCAGGTCTTGAAATCAGATCTTGAGATTATCTTGAGATAAGGTCTTGAGATTGTCTTGAGGTCAGGTCTTGAGATCAGGTCATGAGATCAGGTCTTGAGATCAGGTCATGATATTGTCTTGAGATCAGGTGAAGAGATCAGGTCATGATATTGTCTTGAGATCAGGTGAAGAGATCAGGTCTTGAGATCATTTCATGAGATCAGGTCTTGAGATCAGTTCTTGAGATCAGGTCATGAGATCAGGTCTTCAGATCAATTCTTGAGATCAGTTCTTGAGATCAGGTCCTGAGATTGTCTTCAGATCAGGTTATGAGATCAGGTATTGTGATCAGGTCTAGAGATCAGGTCATAAGATCAGATCATGAGATCAGGTTATGAGATCAGATCTTTTGATCAGGTCATGAGATTAGGTCTTAAGATCAGGTCATGATATATCTTCAGATCAGGTCTTGAGACCATCTTGAGATCACGTCTTGAGATCAGGTCTTGAGATCAGGTCATGAGATAAGGTCATGAAATTAGGTCTAGAGATCAGGTTTTGAGATCAGGTCATGAAATCAGATCTTGAGATCAGGTCATGTGATCAGATCTTAAGATCAGATCTAGAGATCAGGTTTTGAGATCAGGACTTGAGATATCAAGTCTTGAGATCCGGTCATGATATGAGGACATGAGAACACGTCTTGAGATCAGATCTTGAGACCAGGTCTTGAAATCAGGTCAAGAGATCAGGTATTGAGATCAGGTCTTGAGATCAGGTCTTGAGACCAGGTCTTGAGATCAGTTCTTGAGATTAGGTCATGATATCAGGTCTTGAGATCAAATCATGAAATCAGGTCTTGAGGTCAGGTCTTGAGACCAGGTCCCGAGATCAGGTCATGAAGTCAGGTCTTGAGATCAGGTCTTGAGATCAGGTTTTGAGATCAGGTCATGAGATCAGGACTTGAGATCAAGTCATGAGATCAGGTCTTGAGATCAGGTCTTGAGATCAGGTCTTGAGATCAGGACTTGAGATCAGGTCATGAAATCAGGTCATGAAATCGAGTCTTGGGAACAGGTCTTGAAATCAGGTCGTGAGATCAGGTCTTGAGATCAAGTCATGAGATCAGGTCTTGAGATCAGGTCATGAGATAAGGTCATGTGATCAGATCTTGAGATCAGGCCTGGATATCAGGTTTTGAGATCAGGACTTGAGATCAAGTCTTGAGATCCGGTTATGATATAAGGTCATGAGAACACGTCTTGAGATCAGGTCTTGAGATCAGGTCTTAAGATCTGGTCTTGAGACGAGGTCTTGAGACCAGGTCTTGAGATCAGGTCATGAGATCAGGTCTTGAGATCAGGTCTTGAGATCAAGTCTTGAGATCAAGTCATGAGATCAGGTCTTGAGACCAGGTCCTGAGATCAGGTCATGAGATCAGGTCATGAGATCAGGTCTTGAGATCAGGTCTTGAGATCAGGTCATGAGATCAGGTCTTGAGATCAGGTCATGAAATCAGGTCTTGAGATCAGGTCTTGAGACCAGGTCCTGAGATCAGGTCATGAAATCAGGTCTTGAGATCAGGTCTATAGACCAGGTCATGAGATTAGAACTTGAGATCAGGTTTTGATATCAGGTCATGAGATCAAGTCTTGAGATCAGGTCATGAAATCAGGTCTTGAGATCAGGTCTTGAGATCAGGTCTTGAGATCAGGTCATGAGATCAGGTCTTGAGATCAAGTCATGAGATCAGGTCTTGAGAGCTGGTCTTGAGATCAGGTCTTGAGAACAGGTCTTGATATCAAGTCTTGAGATCAAGTCTTGAGATCAAGTCATGAGATCAGGTCTTGAGATCCGGTCTTGAGATCAAGTCTTGAAATTAGGTCATAAAATCAGGTCTTGGAATCAGGTCTTGAGATCAGGTCTTGAGATCAGGTCATGATATCAGGTCTTGACATCAGGTCTTGAGATCAGGTCTTGAGATCAGGTCTTGAGATCAAGTCTTGAGATCAGGTTATGAGATCAGGTATTGAGATCAGGTCATGAGATCAGGTATTGAGATCAGGTCTAGAGATCAGGTAATAATATCAGGTCATGATGTCAGGTCATGAGATCAGGACTTGAGATCAGGTCTTGAGATCAAGTCTTGAGATCAAGTCTTGAGATCAGGTCATGAGATCAGGTCTTGAGATCAGGTCATGAAATCAGGTCTTGAGATCAGGTCTTGAGACCAGGTCCTGAGATCAGGTCATGAAATCAGGTCTTGAGATGAAGTCTATAGACCAGGTCATGAGATTAGAACTTGAGATCAGGTCATGAGATCAAGTCTTGAGATCAGGGCATGAAATCAGGTCTTGAGATCAGGTCTTGAGATCAGGTCTTGAGATCAGGTCATGAGATCAGGTCTTGAGATCAAGTCTTGAGATCAAGTCATGAGATCAGGTCTTGAGAGCTGGTCTTGAGATCAGGTCTTGAGATCAGGTCATGAGAACAGGTCTTGAGATCAAGTCTTGAGATCAAGTCTTGAGATCAAGTCATGAGATCAGGTCTTGAGATCCGGTCTTGAGATCAGGTCTTGAAATTAGGTCATAAAATCAGGTCTTGGAATCAGGTCTTGAGATCAGGTCTTGAGATCAGGTCATGATATCAGGTCTTGACATCAGGTCTTGAGATCAGGTCTTGAGATCAGGTCTTGAGATCAAGTCTTGAGATCAGGTCATGAGATCAGGTATTGAGATCAGGTCTAGAGATCAGGTAATAATATCAGGTTATGATGTCAGGTCATGAGATCAGGACTTGAGATCAGGTCTTGAGATCAGGTCCTGAGATCAGATCTTGAGATCAGGTATTGAGATCAGGGGCCAGATTCACGAAGCAGTTACGCAAGTACTTACGAACGTGTACATTTTTCCTCAATCTTTGAAGGCTTTGGTTACATTTAATTAACAGTTTAGTAGTAGTTGGCATCCATCAGTCTCAGGAGACTATGGAGTTGCGCTCTGGTGTTGGCCTGGTCTGGAGTGGCCTCACCAGGGCACCAAGCCAGGGTAGATCGATTCGGGGGAGAAACAGTTGATTGGGTAGTTTTCATGCATGTAAACAGTTTACACGCATGAAAACTACCCAATCAACTGTTGTTATTGTTATAAACAGCCTCCTGGTGCTTCGGAACTCTTTAACTGTTTAATAATTGTAAACAAAGACGCGAAAGATTGATAAAAGATGCACAGGTTCATAAGTACTTGCTTAACTTTTTTGTGAATCTGGCCCCAGGTCTTGAGATCAGGTCTTGAGATCATGTCATGAGATCAGGCTTTGAGATCGTCTTGAGATCAGGTCTTGAGGTCAGATCTAGTGATCAAATCTAAAGATCAGGTCTTGAGATCAGGTATTGAGATCAGGTCTTGAGATCTGGTCATGAGATCAGGCTTTGAGATCGTCTTGAGATCAGGTCTTGAGATCAGATCTAGAGATCAAATCTTGAGATCAGGTCTTGTGATCAGGTTCTGAGATCAGGTCGTGAGATCAGGTCATGAGATCAGGTCTTGAGATCAGGTCTTGAGATCAGGGGAGGCTTGTGGGGCCAGAGAGAGGGGAAGGGTTGTGGGGCCAGAGAGCGGGGGAGGGTTGTGGGACCAGAGAGTGGGGGAGGCTTGTGGGGCCAGAGAGCGGGGGAGGCTTGTGGGGCCAGAGAGCGGGGGAGGGTTGTGGGGTCAGAGAGCGGGGGTGGCTTGTGGGGCCAGAGAGCGGGGGAGGGTTGTGGGGCCAGTGAGCGGGGGAGGCTTGTGGGGCCAGAGAGCGGGGGAGGCTTGTGGGGCCAGAGAGCGGGGGAGGCTTGTGGGGCCAGAGAGCGGGGGAGGCTTGTGGGGCCAGAGAGCGGGGGAGGCTTGTGCGGCCAGAGAGCGGGGGAGGCTTGTGCGGCCAGAGAGCGGGACACGCAGTCAATCTGCCTGTTTTTATTAAATGAAACTTGCCAGGTGTGTGAGAGTAGCCTAGAGTTGAGGAAAAAGTACAATTTTGTGTTGAGGAAAGACATATATATGTTTAGAGACTACATGGATGTGTTTAACATATGAGGAGGTGAAGCGTTAATGTTTGTGTTAAGTATGACAACATTATGTTCCGCGGACGGAGGCTAGACTTCTCCCTATATTGATCTCAGTATGCAACCTGTCCTCCTAGCACAACGTCGCATTTTGACGGATACTTTACCTGAGGTAAAAAATTATAATATTACGAAATGGAAGTGGCTCGCGAAATTAACATACTGTCGTGTTTGCTGATTTTCGTCCGCTGGTAGGTTAGGAAGAGGGCACTTTAGTACGACAGTTTCTTGACGTTGGGAAACCTTAAGAGGACGAACTGGAATATTTTTGTTGGGTTACATATATGACGATGGAACAGTAGTGGTGCACACACTTCACAGTTCTATATACAGACATTTTGAAATCTGTCTCCTAGGTCCAGATGGTGCTCCTAGGCATCATCCACACGTAATGTCATGGGACCCAGGTGTGTACATGGGGCGGGGGCAGCTTCCCCAGGCCCTCGCGCGGCCCAGGTGCTGTACATGGGGCGGGGGACAGCTTCCACTGGCCCTCACGCGGCCCAGGTGGTGTACGTGGGGCGGGGGGCAGCTTCCACAGGCCCTCGCGCGGCCCAGGTGCTGTACATGGGGCGGGGGACAGCTTCCACAGGCCCTCACGCGGCCCAGGTGGTGTACGTGGGGCGGGGGGCAGCTTCCACAGGCCCTCGCGCGGCCCAGGTGGTGTACGTGGGGCGGGGGGCAGCTTCCACAGGCCCTCGCGCGGCCCAGGTGGTGTACGTGGGGCGGGGGGCAGCTTCCACAGGCCCTCGCGCGGCCCAGGTGGTGTACGTGGGGCGGGGGGCAGCTTCCACAGGCCCTCGCGCGGCTCAGGTGGTGTACGTGGGTCGGGGGCAGCCTCTTCCTGCACTCATGGGGCTCAGATTGTGAACATTATACAATATAGATGGAATATATTTAGACCGACCATCATAAATACAAAAGATACACAGACGTGACCTGACTCCCAACACCACCTTGATGCTCGGTAACAACCTCTCTCTGAGGTGTTCCCCTCCCTCCCGCATTCAGTCCCCATCTGCTGCAGTGTCCCAGACCACTCCCTCAGTGCTTGCACGCAAGCAGTGACGGTGCTTGCGTGAAAGCACTATCACTGTACGCAAGTGCGTTTCTGCCAATGTATATTTTTATTGGGGTTTGATTACGTGTGTGTACTCACCTAGTTGTACTCACCTAGTTGTGCTTGCGGGGGTTGAGCTCTGGCTCTTTGGTCCCGCCTCTCAACCGTCAATCAACAGGTGTACAGGTTTCTGAGCCTATTGGGCTCTATCATATCTACACTTGAAACTGTGTATGGAGTCAGCCTCCACCACATTGCTTCCTAATGCATTCCATTTATCAACCACTCTGACACTAAAAAAGTTCTTTCTAATATCTCTGTGGCTCATTTGGGCGCTCAGTTTCCACCTGTGTCCCCTAGTGCGTGTGCCCCTTGTGTTAAATTGCCTATCTTTATCAACCCTGTCGATTCCCTTGAGAATCTTGAATGTGGTGATCATGTACCCCCCCTAACTCTTCTGTCTTCCAACGAAGTGAGGTTCAATTCCCTTAGTCTCTCCTCGTAGCTCATACCTCTCAGCTCGGGTACTAGTCTGGTGGCAAACCTTTGAACCTTTTCCAGTTTAGTCTTATGCTTGACTAGATATGGACTCCATGCTGGAGCCGCATACTCCAGGATTGGTCTGACATATGTGGTATAAAATGTTCTGAAAGATTCCTTACACAAGTTTCTAAAGGCCATTCTTATGTTAGCCAACCTGGCATATGCTGCTGATGTTATCCTCTTGATATGAGCTTCAGGGGACAGGTCTGGCGTGATATCAACCCCCAGGTCTTTCTCTCTCTCTGACTCTTGAAGTATTTCATCTCCCAAGTGATACCTTGTATCTGGTCTCCTGCTTCCTACTCCTATCTTCATTACATTACATTTGCTTGGGTTAAACTCTAACATCCATTTGTTCGACCATTCCTGCAGCTTGTCTAGGTCTTCTTGAAGCCTCAAGCTGTCCTCCTCTGTCTTAATCCTTCTCATAATTTTGGCGTCGTCAGCAAACATTGAGAGGAATGAGTCTATACCCTCTGGGAGATCATTTACGTATATCAGAAACAGGATAGGTCCAAGCACAGAGCCCTGCGGGACTCCACTGGTGACTTCCCGCCATTCTGAGGTCTCACCCCTCACTACAACTCTCTGCTTCCTATTGCTTAGGTACTCCCTTATCCACTGGAGCGCCCTACCAGTTACTCCAGCTTATGCATCAACCTTTTATGGGGTACTGTGTCAAAGGCTTTCCGACAGTCCAAAAAAATGCAGTCCGCCCATCCTTCTCTTTCTTGCTTAATCTTTGTCACCTGATCATAGAATTCTATCAAGCCTGTAAGGCAAGATTTACCCTTCCTGAACCCATGTTGATGGGTTGTCACGAAGTCTCTTCTCTCCAGATGTGTTACTAGGTTTTTTCTCACAATCTTCTCCATCACCTTGCATGGTATACAAGTTAAGGACACTGGCCTGTAGTTCAGTGCCTCTTGTCTGTCACCCTTTTTAAATATTGGTACTACATTAGCAGTCTTCCATACTTCTGGTAGGTCTCCCGTTTCCAGTGACCTACTATACACTCTGGAGAGTGGCAAGCTAAGTGCTCCTGCACACTCTTTCAATACCCATGGTGAGATTCCATCCGGCCCAACAGCTTTTCTCACATCCAGCTCCAATAGGTGCTTCTTGACCTCATATCTTGTAATTTCGAACCTTTCCAAGGTCACCTGGTTTGCTGCCGCCTCTCCTAGCACCGTGACTTCTCCCTGTTCTATTGTAAAGACCTCCTGGAACCTTTTGTTGAGTTCTTCACACACCTCTTTGTCATTCTCTGTGTACCTGTCCTCGCCCACCCTAAGTTTCATCACCTGTTCCTTCACTGTTGTCTTCCTCCTGATGTGACTGTGTAGTAGCTTTGGTTCGGTCTTGGCTTTATTAACTATATCATTTTTATACCTTTTCTCAGCTGCTCTTCTCACACTAACATACTCGTTCCTGGTTCTCTGGTATCTCTCTCTACTTTCTGGTGTTCGGTTATTACGGAAGTTCCTCCATGCCCTTTTGTTCAGCTCCTTTGCTTTCATACATTCCCTATTAAACCCCGGATACTTCCTTTGCTTCTCTGTTTTTTCCTGTTGGGCTGGGACAAACCTGCTTACAGCCTCCTGACATTTTTGGGTGACAATCCATCATGTCTTGTACAGACTTCTGTACTGTGTGTGTGTGTGTACTCACCTAGTTGTGTTTGCGGGGGTTGAGCTCTGGCTCTTTGGTCCCGCCTCTCAACCGTCAATCAACAGGTGTACAGATTCATGAGCCTATCGGGCTCTGTCATATCTACACTTGAAACTGTGTATGGAGTCAGCCTCCACCACATCACTTCCTAATGCATTCCATTTGTCAACCACTCTGACACTAAAAAAGTTCTTTCTAATATCTCTGTGGCTCATTTGGGCACTCAGTTTCCACCTGTGTCCCCTTGTGCGTGTTCCCCTTGTGTTAAATAGACTGTCTTTATCTACCCTATCAATCCCCTTCAGAATCTTGAATGTGGTGATCATGTCCCCCCTAACTCTTCTGTCTTCCAGCGAAGTGAGGTTTAATTCCCGTAGTCTCTCCTCGTAGCTCATACCTCTCAGCTCGGGTACTAGTCTGGTGGCAAACCTTTGAACCGTTTCCAGTTTAGTCTTATCCTTGACTAGATATGGACTCCATGCTGGGGCTGCATACTCCAGGATTGGCCTGACATATGTGGTATACAAAGTTCTGAATGATTCTTTACACAAGTTTCTGAATGCCGTTCGTATGTTGGCCAGCCTGGCATATGCCGCTGATGTTATCCGCTTGATATGTGCTGCAGGAGACAGTTCTGGCGTGATATCAACCCCCAAGTCTTTTTCCTTCTCTGACTCCTGAAGAATTTCCTCTCCCAGATGATACCTTGTATCTGGCCTCCTGCTCCCTACACCTATCTTCATTACATTACATTTGGTTGGGTTAAACTCTAACAACCATTTGTTCGACCATTCCTTCAGCTTGTCTAGGTCTTCTTGAAGCCTCAAGCAGTCCTCTTCTGTTTTAATCCTTCTCATAATTTTAGCATCGTCCGCAAACATTGAGAGAAATGAATCGATACCCTCCGGGAGATCATTTACATATATCAGAAACAAGATAGGACCGAGTACAGAGCCCTGTGGGACTCCACTGGTGACTTCACGCCAATCGGAGGTCTCACCCCTCACCGTAACTCTCTGCTTCCTATTGCTTAGATACTCCCTTATGTGTGTGTGTGTGTGTGTGTGTGTGTGTGTGTGTGTGTGTGTGTGTGTGTGTGTGTGTGTGTGTGTGTGTACTCTCTTAGTTGTGCTAACCTAATTATGCTTGCAAGGGTTGAGCTTTGTCTCTTTGGCCCCGCCTCTCAACCGTCAATCAACTGGTGTACAGATTCCTGAGCCTTCTGGGCTCAATCATATCTACAGTTGAAACTGTGTATGGAGTCTGCCTCCACCACATCACTTCCTAATGCATTCCATTTGTCAACCACTCTGACACTAAAAAAGTTCTTGCTAATATCTCTGTGGCTTATTTGGGCACTCAAATTCCACCTGTGTCCCCTACTGTGTGTGCCCCTTGAGTTATATATATATATATATATATATATATATATATATATATATATATATATATATATATATATATATATATGCGAACAAGCCTGAATGGTCCCCAGGACAATATGCAACTGAAAACTCACACCCCAGAAGTGACTCGAACCCATACTCCCAGGAGCCACGCAACTGGTATGTACAAGACGCCTTAATCCACTTGACCATCACGACCGGACATAATGAGGTGATAGCCGAGGCTATTTGAACCACCCCACCGCCGGCACTCGGATAGTAATCTTGGGCATAGCATTTTACCAAATCACCTCATTCTTTGGGGCACACGTGAGGAACACAAATGCGAACAAGCCTGAATGGTCCCCAGGACAATATGCAACTGAAAACTCACACACCAGAAGTGACTCGAACCCATACTCCCAGGAGCCACGCAACTGGTATGTACAAGACGCCTTAATCCACTTGACCATCACGACCGGACATAATGAGGTGATAGCCGAGGCTATTTGAACCACCCCACCGCCGGCACTCGGATAGTAATCTTGGGCATAGCATTTTACCAAATCACCTCATTCTTTGGGGCACACGTGAGGAACACAAATGCGAACAAGCCTGAATGGTCCCCAGGACAATATGCAACTGAAAACTCACACCCCAGAAGTGACTCGAACCCATACTCCCAGGAGCCACGCAACTGGTATGTACAAGACGCCTTAATCCACTTGACCATCACGACCGGACATAATGAGGTGATAGCCGAGGCTATTTGAACCACCCCACCGCCGGCACTCGGATAGTAATCTTGGGCATAGCATTTTACCAAATCACCTCATTCTTTGGGGCACACGTGAGGAACACAAATGCGAACAAGCCTGAATGGTCCCCAGGACAATATGCAACTGAAAACTCACACCCCAGAAGTGACTCGAACCCATACTCCCAGGAGCCACGCAACTGGTATGTACAAGACGCCTTAATCCACTTGACCATCACGACCGGACATAATGAGGTGATAGCCGAGGCTATTTGAACCAGTTTTGAGTTTTCAGTTGCATATTGTCCTGGGGACCATTCAGGCTTGTTCGCATTTGTGTTCCTCACATGTGCCCCAAAGAATGAGGTGATTTGGTAAAATGCTATGCCCAAGATTACTATCCGAGTGCCGGCGGTGGGGTGGTTCAAATAGCCTCGGCTATCACCTCATTATGTCCGGTCGTGATGGTCAAGTGGATTAAGGCGTCTTGTACATACCAGTTGCGTGGCTCCTGGGAGTATGGGTTCGAGTCACTTCTGGGGTGTGAGTTTTCAGTTGCATATTGTCCTGGGAACCATTCAGGCTTGTTCGCATTTGTGTTCCTCACGTGTGCCCCAAAGAATGAGGTGATTTGGTAAAATGCTATGCCCAAGATTACTATCTGAGTGCCGGCGGTGGGGTGGTTCAAATAGCCTCGGCTATCACCTCATTATGTCCGGTCGTGATGGTCAAGTGGATTAAGGCGTCTTGTACATACCAGTTGCGTGGCTCCTGGGAGTATGGGTTCGAGTCACTTCTGGTGTGTGAGTTTTCAGTTGCATATTGTCCTGGGGACCATTCAGGCTTGTTCGCATTTGTGTTCCTCACGTGTGCCCCAAAGAATGAGGTGATTTGGTAAAATGCTATGCCCAAGATTACTATCCGAGTGCCGGCGGTGGGGTGGTTCAAATAGCCTCGGCTATCACCTCATTATGTCCGGTCGTGATGGTCAAGTGGATTAAGGCGTCTTGTACATACCAGTTGCGTGGCTCCTGGGAGTATGGGTTCGAGTCACTTCTGGGGTGTGAGTTTTCAGTTGCATATTGTCCTGGGGACCATTCAGGCTTGTTCGCATTTGTGTTCCTCACGTGTGCCCCAAAGAATGAGGTGATTTGGTAAAATGCTATGCCCAAGATTACTATCCGAGTGCCGGCGGTGGGGTGGTTCAAATAGCCTCGGCTATCACCTCATTATGTCCGGTCGTGATGGTCAAGTGGATTAAGGCGTCTTGTACATACCAGTTGCGTGGCTCCTGGGAGTATGGGTTCGAGTCACTTCTGGGGTGTGAGTTTTCAGTTATATATATATATATATATATATATAATATATATATATATTATATATATATATATATATATATATATATATATATATATATATATATATATATATATAATCACCTCAATCAGAGAATCACCTCATTCTTTGGGGCACACGTGAGGAACACAAATGCGAACAAGCCTGAATGGCCCCCAAGCATATATGCAACTGAAAACTCACACCCCAGAAGTGACTCGAACCCATACTGCCAGGAGCACTCTGCAACTGGTGTACAGGACCCCTTAACCACTCGATCATCACGACCGGACAAAAGATGATGTTAGCCGAGGCTTCCATCTATGAGGTGTTCCTCACGTGTGCCCCAAAGAATGAGGTGATTTGATAAAATACCATGCTCAAGATTACCATGAGAGTGCCGGCGGGATGATGGGGAATTAGCCTCGGGTACCATCATCTTTTGTCTTGTCGTGATGGTTGAGTGGTTAAGGGGTCCTGTACACCAGTTGCAGAGTGCCCCTGGCAGTATGGATTCGAGTCACTTTGGGGTGTGAGTTTCCAGTTGCATATATGCCTGGGACCTGGTTCCAAGGGGTTGTCATAGCCATTGGGTGGTAATTTGGGACGAGCTCCCATGACCTATAAAAAGCTCCTAAATGGCATGCGTCTCAAATAGCCTCTGACAACCAAGTCCAACTCCTGGCCTGCACGGGTGGCTTAGTCTTTAAGTCCGGCGGAACTGCTTTTACCGACAGAAGAAGGGGCGAGGGCGTGCCTCTGGCGCCTTAAAACCAGCTGCTCCGGGTAGATGGGACTCGATAGCCTGGGAAGGCAGCCCATCTAGGGGAAGGAAAACCTTGATTTTAAACCTCCGCTGCCTTGCGGTCATACCCCTTTTTTGGGAAAGACTTTAGGAGTCAACCTCGAGGAAAAATCCGGAGGGTGAGCCACAAGGCAGTTCGTTGTTGACCTCGTTCTGGCAGCTCCTGCGACGGTGCTGGAACCATGTGTATTGGCATTTGCCTTTCCATTGGATAATTTCAGCAACGTGGAGAGGGGGGACCTGCTGCATGGGTAACAGCTTCTCCTCCATATCTACCTACCCAGGCTTTGCGCCCTGGAGAGGACACTCCAGCTTCGCCTCACAGCATCGAACCAACACGGGAAGCGACAGTCTACCGGTTTTAAGTCTTCTGCTCGATTGGCGAAGAGTGTGACGCCAGGGTTTGCTTCCAACGGTGGGAGGGGTCATCGCGCCCTCTGGGCAGCTACGGCCCGCCTCAAGCTGGGCAAATCCCAGCCAATATGGTGTTGCCTCGCCACGGTCCGTTAACCTCACTGGGTGCGTGGGGTTTAGGGTGAAAACCGACAAGCGGCCCGACAACTTTCCACCAAACAATACCAAACCTAAAAAGAAAATATCAACTACCCTAAAGCTGGGCACATGGAACGTCAGGACATTGACACCAGGTTTTTCTGACGACCTGCAGGAAATCAATGATGCCCGAAAAAGAGCAATCATCGATAACGAGCTGAGCAAACTGCAGATGGATATTGTTGCTCTCCAAGAGACCAGGCTCCCAGGATCAGGATCTGTGAGAGAGAGGGCCTTCTCGTTCTTCTGGCAAGGAAAACCTCCAGATGAGACCAGAGAATATGGAGTGGGATTTGCCGACAGGAATGCACTGTTGGGACACATTATGCCACCAACGGGGGAAACCGAACAAATTCTGTCTGCAACTGCACTCCCAAACAGGACCAGTTAATGTAATTAGTGTATATGCACCAACCCTGACTTCTCCAGCAGAGGCAAAGGAAAAATTCTACGATGACCTCAACAGAGTCATAGCGAGAATCCCTGTAAAGGAGTCACTGTTCATCCTCGACGACTTCAACGCCAGAGTGGGTGCCGAGCACAACATTTGGCCTACTTGTCTGGGTCAATTCGGCATAGGGAGGATCTATCTTGAGGTTATCTTGAGATGATTTCGGGGCTTTTTTAGTGTCCCCGCGGCCCGGTCCTCGACCAGGCCTCCACCCCCAGGAAGCAGCCCGTGACAGCTGACTAACACTTAGGTGCCTATTTTACTGCTAGGTAACAGGGGCATAGGGTGAAAGAAACTCTGCCCATTGTTTCTCGCCGGCGCCTGGGATCGAACCCAGGATCACAAGTCCCGCATGCTGTCCGCTCGGCTCCCCGGTCGGCCGGGGAGCTGAATGAATGAAAATGAATGAAAATGGGCAACGTCTGCTAGAACTCTGCTGCCTTCATGGTCTGTGTGTCACCAACACGTTCTTCGGCACAAAGCCTCAACACCGAGTATCTTGGAGACACCCCCAGATCCAAGCATTGGCACCAGCTTGACCTGATTCTTACCAGGCGTGCCAGTCTACCCAGCGTCAAGATTACGTGTAGCTCCCTGAGTGCTGTCTGTGACACCGACCACTCCTTGGTATGTAGCAAGGTCAAGGTGCAAACAAAGAAAATTCATCCCTCGAAAAAAGCGGGCAGTCTTCGCATCGACACCACCAAGACCCGCACCAGGACAAGGTGGAAGATTTTGCACATGTGCTCGAGGAAGCTCTCCCTGGCCCAGCCGGAGTCACAGCCTGTAAAAGATGGGAGCACTTCAGAGACGCTGTGTTCAACGCTGCCATTTCCACCTTTGGCAAGAAGACCAGCAGGTCGGCAGACTGGTTTGAGGCTCACTCGGAAGAGATGATAACTATCATCGAAGAGAAGAGAAACGCCTTTGCAGCCTACAAAGCCTGCGCAAGTCAGCGCAACTTACAGACCCTTCGGGCCGTCCGCTGCAAAGTGCAGCAGAGCGCCAGGCAATGTGCCAACAACTATTGGCTCCAGCTTTGCTCTCAGATACAGACAATGTAAGGGGAATATACGACATCAAGCAGGCCCTCGGCCCAATCCAGAAGAAGACCGCTCCTCTGAAATCTGCCACTGGCGAGATGATTCCGGGTCAGACACTGCAGCTGAAGCACAGGATCGAGCACTACTCTGAGCTTTACGCCAGGGAGAATGTGGTCACCGAAGACGCCTTGAGCGCCATTGATTGCGTTCCTGTGTTAATGGAGCTCGACAGCGAACCGACCCTCGAAGAACTCAGCGAGGCCCTAGATTCCCTTGCTTCTGGCAAAGCTCCTGGCAAAGATGGCATTCCTGCTGAGACCTTAAAGTGCTGCAGAGGTAGCCTGCTCATGGAGCTGCATGAAATTCTCTGCCTCCGCTGGGAAGAAGGAGAGGTGCCACAGGACATGAGGGATGCCAACATCGTCACGTTATATAAGAACAAAGGTGACAGGGGGGACTGCAACAATTACCGTGGAATCTCCCTACTCAGTATTGTCGGAAAGCTGTTTGCTCGAGTTACATTGAAGACGCTCCAAGTACTTGCAGAACTGGACTGTCTATCCAGAATCACAATGCAGACTCAGAGCTAACAGGTCCACCATCGACATGGTCTTTTCCCACAGACAACTGCAGGAGAAATGCAGGGAACAGAAGCAGCCACTCTTTGCAGCCTTCATAGATCTGACGAAGGCCTTCGATCTCATCAGCAGGGATGGGCTGTTCAAGATCCTAACCTAACCTAACCTAACTTTTTCTGCTACCTAACCTAACCTAACCTATAGAGATAGGTTAGATTAGGTTAGGTAGGGTTGGTTAGGTTCGGTCATATATCTACGTTAATTTTAACTCCAATAAAAAAAATTGACCTCATACATAATGAAATGAGTAGCTTTGTCATTTCATAAGAAAAAAATTAGACAAAATATATTAATTCAGGAAAACTTGGCTTATTAGGCAAATCGGGCCTTGCATAGTAGGCTGAGAAGTGCATTCTGGCTACTAGGTACGACATATATATATATATATATATATATATATATATATATATATATATATATATATATATATATATATATATACATATATATGTCGTACCTAGTAGCCAGAACGTACTTCTCAGCCTACTATGCAAGGCCCGATTTGCCTAATAAGCCAAGTTTTCATGAATTAATTGTTTTTCGACTACCTAACTTACCTAACCTAACCTAACCTAACTTTTTCGGCTACCTAACCTAACCTAACCTATAAAGATAGGTTAGGTTAGGTTAGGTAGGGTTGGTTAGGTTCGATCATATATCTACGTTAATTTTAACTCCAATAAAAATAAATTGACCTCATACATAATGAAATGGGTAGCTTTATTATTTCATAAGAAAAAAATTAGAGAAAATATATTAATTCAGGAAAACTTAGCTTATTAGGCAAATCGGGCCTTGCATAGTAGGCTGAGAAGTGCGTTCTGGCTACTAGGTTCGACGTATATATATATATATATATATATATATATATATATATATATATATATATATATATATATATATATATATATATAATATATATGTCGTACCTAGTAGCCAGAACGCACTTCTCAGGCTACTATGTGTTATGATCTCAGCCTACAGGAGAAACGAGTCTCCCTCCTTGAGAGTTATTCAGCAAGCCTGACCTGATTAGAAGGTCTAGCATATATTGATGTATAACCCATATGAAAAATAGTATGGTGGATTCAATGAGCAGTTTAAGATTATGGGCAGTAAGTAAGGAAATAGATAAATGACTGGCTAGGAGATGTGGACATTTTGCTGGAGGCGTGAGGCTCGCTTCCGGAGGACCTTGACCTCACTTGAGTGCCAGACATCGCAAGGAAAAGCCGCGCTCCGTTGAGCTCCCGCCAGAAGGGAACCCATAGTGATATATCTCGAAGAGAAGAGAAGTGTGCAGACGTACCAGCTGTGGAATCGAGCTGGGAACGTTGTGGTCTCAAGTCCTGGTCGACGAGCAGATATTAAATCGCCCAGAGGCATTATTGTGGGCCGTGGAAGCGCCGTGACCAGACGCCGTCAGAGGGAGAAGCGCCCTCGACCAGTTAATCTGTGGTAAGCACGATATACGCCAGTTCATAGTGATTGCTTGTAGTTGGTCGTGTGCCCAGCGACAGTAGCGATGTTTATTTATAAGTTAGACATATTTTAATAAGGCAGAAAGCCTGAAATAGGAGAGTGAAGAGGGAGGAACACGGAGCGACGTCCGTCCCCTCTGAGCTCTGACAGACGACTAAGGGAGCCCAGCTCCTGACGGAGGAAGACCCTCCCAGCGAGTGAGGACCGCCGCCGGGCGAGGTGGAGTATGGACCCGCCCAAAACGGGGGAGTCTACTCTCACTGTATGTAGAGGACAGATAGAGGTTTGAGGCAAGCATATTGTGTGGTTATTTTTGTTTATGTGTTAAAGGGAAACATTTTATTGGAGTGTCGATGGGTTGCAGGTTTGTCTTTGGGGAAGAAGTTGCTGAGAACTTCGAAGCCAGCTGATGAAGTAGCTGATGAGACTCCAAGGTAGTGAAGGAGAGGACCTCGAGCTGTGAGGAGAAGCAGCAGTGAAGAGGAGTGTCACGTGTTTCTGTAGAGGTGGTGTAGCAGCCAAGAGAGCTGTGGAGGACCCTAGTAGAAGGGTGAAGCACCGTAGTTGCTCAAGGAAACTTCATGATAGCAGCCTGAAGGAGCTGCAGAGGATCCTGGTAGTGAAGCCCGGAAGAACCTGAAGATATCTGGGTAGTGAACTTCCAGAGGTGGAAGGGAAGTTCTGGTGGATTACTTGTAGGGAGTTGATAGTGTTTGGTTGTCATTAGTGTGCAAGACGCAGTGAGAGGTGAGTGACTGTTTGCATTCTTATGTCATGGAGTGTTTTACACTGAAGTTTAGAGTTGCAGTCGTAGGCTTGATTACCTACAGATGTATGTGTTCGAGGACTGATAGAGTGATCGATTGATCATCGTTGTGTATCAATGAACATTTATACTGATATATGTTATTGCATTCAAGTGCTGATTTTCTATATATATATTATCTTGCTGATGGTGCCACAGTGTATGTAGACTTGATCAACTTGAGGAGGTTGATAGTATCAGGTGGTGAACCAGGAGATAGGATACCACTTGATAAGCTGATAATAGAGTTCTGATGGTGTTGGAGTGCAACCTGATTGTGATATTATAGAGTATAGGATTCATTATTATTATATGTGTGTATGTATCGTGTATGTGCTTTGTCCAGTAAATGTATCCCAATTTGCTGGTGTTTGCCCTTGTCCTAGTGAGGCTTCCCAGGAGGTAGTAAAGAAGGAGAGAGAGAGAGAGAGAGAGAGAGAACCAAGAACCACTGCTGTGGACAGGGTAGGAGGTAATACTAGTAAGTCATAGGGGATTGAGGAGATCATATCACCTAAGGAGAGAGTGGGGAGTCACAGCGGCTCGAGTGGGTGTGTGCACGTGACAACGAGGTTGAGTGTTGGAGCCGCATCCCCTAAACGTGTGACGTTGAGCCCCTCTCCAAGAGCCAGGAGCGCCAAGGGTGATCTCCAAGTGAAGTATAAGCGCTCTACCGAGTTGTGGGTTGGGTTGTCCGTAGAGAAGGATCAACGACGACAACACCAACCAACCCACAGTCTATAATATATGCAAGGCCCGATTTGCCTAACAAGCCAAGTTTTCCTGAATTAATATATTTTCTCTAATTTTTTTCTTATGAAATGGTAAAGCTACCCAATTCATTATGTATGAGGTCAATTTTTTTTATTGGAGTTAAAATTAACATAGATATATGATCGAACCTAACCAACCCTACCTAACCTAACCTAACCTATCTCTATAGGTTAGTTTCGGTTAGGTAGCCGAAAAAGTTAGGTTAGGTTAGGTAGGTTAGGTAGTCGAAAAAACATAAATTCATGAAAACTTGGCTTATTAGGCAAACCGGGCCTTGCATAGTAGGCTGAGAAGTGCGTCCTGGCTACTAGGTACGACATATATATTTATATATATATATATATATATATATATATATATATATATATATATATATATAAATATATATATATATATATATATATATATATATATATATATATATATATATATATATATATGTGTGTGTGTGTGTGTGTGTGTATACACATTAAAATTCTCATCAAATTGATTGGGAGATGACTTCTTCAATTACGAATTGTAAAAGGACTTTCAATAGGAACATAATTGAATATGCTTTAATACAGATTACAGAATCATATAATTTGAACATTAACAGTGGTTTATATAATTTAGAACGGGCTCACAATAGCCTGTGCTACTTGGAACTTTTTGTTCCAGGCAGCGAATCTTTAACAACAATCCATTTTTGATTGATCAGTTAAAGGGCGATTTGCGTAGGATCATTGATACACATTTGTCTCACTAATTCATTATTAATATCTACTAGCTTATGCTATTATTATCCATGTATGGGCCTATTGGCCCATTCATGGGTAATACTAGAGGTCTTATATGATACAGCTCTTATTTTATATCCACCAAATCCCATTCATATATCTGTCATTGTACCTCACTTCACTTCACCTCTCTCTCCTGCCTATATTTGTCCAAACCTATTGACTTGTAAATCATTCCTTCTGAAGATGTATTAAGATACGGAAGTACTTAAGGAAATTCCTGTTTCAATTCCTCCTCCGTGGTCTGACACTGTCACATTTTTCATCACGTGTTAATTTTCGTGATTTACACACACACACACACACAGAAAGGAACTAGCAAATTTATGGATTGTGTTCGATAGTGAATATTAGACATGCTCAGTGGTACGACATCAGTGCCAGGACAAGCACGTGAGCAAACTGCTTGGCCAGAGTGTACACAACTAGATGTGATAGTGATGATCATAACAAATAGAATTTTTACAAAGATTGGTTGACTTATAGGTAGAGCTAGTACATACAATGCCTAAAGCCACTATTACGCAAAGCGTTTCGGGCATCAATGAATGAATAGGATAGTGAAGAAGTGATTCTAAACGTGTAGCATTAGAACTATATCGGTGCGAAGAGGAACAAGAAGCAGAGTACTGGTGATTGATAACAACAAGTTGAAGGGGCCTACGCCTGGCAGCGGCGTGGATGGAGACGAGAGGCCTACACTCGACTGTCAACAGTACTTTTAACACCTGTTTATGCTGTGGGATGTTTTGAATTGGCGGTAAGGAAGGCTCAAAAAGTCAGTCAAGCGGTGTACAGTGTTATTGCTTTTTAATAGTTAGTCTTAGATATAAGTTAGCAAACGGAAACGAACCTCAAGGGGAAAGTTTGGCTCATGTGAGAACTAGTTTTCTGACACTCAAGTGTGAAAAACACTCCGCCCTACACGAGGTAACTCCCCAAACCTTCTCTCACCCCCACCCCCTCCACTAATAGTACACACACAGCCTCCCAACCACAGGGTCCTCAACCTACCAGAACCCTCCCGCACTAACCCGCGCACACACCCTCACCATCCCCTCCCTCTCTTCCACCTCCCAATCATACACACACACACCCCTCTCTCTCCCTCTGTCTGTCTGTCTGTCTCTCTCTCTCTCTCTCTCTCTCTCTCTCTCTCTCTCTCTCTCTCTCTCTCTATATATATATATATATATCTATATATATATATATATATATATATATATATATATATATATATATATATCTCTATATATCTCTCTCCTCTCTCTGCTCTCTCTCTCTCCCCTCTCTCTCTCTCCTCTCTCTCCTCTCTCTCTCTCTCTCTCTCTCTCTCTCTCTCTCTCTCTCTCTCTCTCTCTCTCTCTCTCTCTCTCTCTCTCTCTCTCTCTCTCTCTCTCTCTCTCTCTCTCTCTCTCTCTCATAGGGAAAACATGGAAGGGACACGAACTCGGGGTGACAAACGCAGGAGGACAATCACGGCTGGAACAAACTCAGAGGATGGGGTGGAACAGGAAGACTGGATGAAAGAAGTACTCCAGCAAATGCGGGATGAATTTAGTGAAGGACTGAGGGTAATGAGGGAGACAGTAGCCAACCTTCAGGATGAACTAAGGGCAGCAAAGGAGGAGATAAGAAGCCTGAAGGAGTCTCCTTCACAATACCAGACACAAACCGTACTTCAGGGAGATGGGAATGCCACTGTGGAGGGGACCTCCACAACTCAGCTCACATTTGCTGAAATGTTTAAAAAGAGATCTGAAGCTAGGTCTGCAGTTAGGGAAGTTGCCATGGAAGTGGCTTCCTCTCAGGAAGCAGCTAAATGTACTAGCTAGCTGATAGAGAGAAAAAGAACAGTAGTAGTAGCAGGCATTAGAGAACAAACAGGGACCATCCCAAAGGAGCGGAGAGACAAGGACAAAAACATAGTTACTGAGATCCTTAAAAGGTAAGGATGGAGGAAACTAACCAAAATTTTGAAAAGGTTTTCAGGCTCGGAAAGTACAACAAGGACAGAGACCGAATGATAAAGGTGGTATTCATGAGCGAAATCATGAAAGAGGAACTGTTAGCAAGGAAGTGCTGTCTAGCAAATGCACAGAAGTAAAAAAAAGTATTCCTGCAGAGGGATATGACAAGGGAAGAGAGAAAGCAGGCAGCAGACTCGAGGAAGGGGGCCTCGTAGCCTGGTGGATAGCGCGCAGGACTCGTAATTGTGTGGCGCGGGTTCGATTCCCGCACGAGGCAGAAACAAATGGGCAAAGTTTCTTTCACCCTGAATGCCCCTGTTACCTAGCAGTAAATAGGTACCTGGGAGTTAGTCAGCTGGCTTCCTGGGGGTGGAGGCCTGGTCTAGGACCGGGCCGCGGGGACACTAAAGCCCCGAAATCAACTCAAGATAACCTCAAGATGTTCCCTGGAAGGAGCGCAGGGAGAGAGAAAGGAATTAGAGAACCACAACCCCAAACCCTATAATCCCAGAGGGAAGTGGGGAACCCTCCTCAAACAGTGCAACAGCCACAGGGAGTGGGCCCCCCCCTCATTGATCCCAACAGACACCATACATACCCCATCACCTGTCAGCCCCCCACTAAGTAACCACCTAGAGCACCCCCCCCCACCCACCCCTCCTCCTCCCACTCACCCCCTCCTCCCACTCACCCCTCTCCCAAGGACCTCCCTTCTGCCCCATCCCCCAAGCCCTCCCTTCTCCCACATGCCCTCCTGTGTCTCCCAACCCCAAGCCCTCCGTTCTCCCCCACCCCCCTAAGCCTCCCCACTCTCCCCCACCCCACCTAAGTTTTCCCCTCTCCTCCACTCCCCTAAACCCTCACCTCTTCCTCACCCACCTCAGCCATCCTTTTCCCCCAAGCCCCCCCCCTTCTCCCAAAGCCTCTCCACCCCCCATGCGCCCCAACCCTCCCCCTCTCACCCCCTCTACCCCACCCCCCCAAGCCCTTCCTCCTCCACCAGTCTTCCCGTACCAGACCCTCCCAGCTACCACTCACCCCAGATCCCACAGGTCCCCCCCAGAGGAGAAGCAGAAGAGAGTCAGTTTCAGGGTGATGTACTCGAACATAGATGGGATCACAAGCAAGACAAGTGAACTAAGGGAAAGAGCACAGGAAGTGAACCCAGATGTAATTATACTCACGGAAACAAAACTCTCTGGAATCATAACGAATGTCGTGTTTCCCCAGGAGTACACAGTAATAAGGAAAGAGAGGGAAGGTAGAGGAGGAGGCAGAGTGGCCCTACTCATGAGAAAGGAATGAAGTTTTAAGGAGATGGCTATCCCGGACTGTGAGGGGTTCAGAGACTACATAGCAGGCACCATGACAATAGGAGGACCAACAATAGTAGTAGCAGTAATATACAACCCTCCACTAAATGACAGAAGACCCAGTCAAGAGTATGAAAACAACAACATGGCAGTTAACACTATAATTGAGAGGGCAGCCTCTGCTGCCTGTAGAAATAGATCCCACCTGCTCATCATAGGGGGACTTCAATCAAGGAAGGATTGACTGGGAGAACAAGGAACCGCATGGAGAGCCAAACTACTGGAGGTGGTGACTAGAAACTTTTTAACTCAGCATGTCAGAGAACCCACAAGGATGAGAGGAAATGGCGAACCAGCGGGACTCGACCTGGTCTTCACTCTGAACGACTCCGACATAAGAGAAATCGGTTTTGAGGCCCCAGTAGGAATGAGCGACCACAGTGTACTGGTGTTTGAGTACCTGACAGAAGAAGGATTATTTAACTCGAGGAGGGATACCGAAACCAAAAGGTTAGCATACCGAAAGGGAAACTATGAGGAGATAAGAAAATTCCTAACAGAAATAGCATGGGAAACAGAGCTCAGGGGAAAGACGGTCCAAGATATGATGGACTACATCACGCAGAAGTGCAAGGACGCAGCAAACAAGTTTGTCCCAGTCCAAAAGGAAAACAGTGAAATGAAGATGAGAAACCCATGGTTTAATCAGAGGTGTAGGCTAGCTAAGCAGCAAAGTAAAAGGGCATGGAGAAATTATAGAAATAACAGGACACTGGAGAGCAGAGAAAGATACCAGAATGCCAGAAATGAATATGTCAGGATGAGAAGAGAGGCAGAAAGACAATACGAAAATGACATCGCAAGCAAGGCAAAGACTCAGCCTAAATTGCTGCATAGCCACATCAGGAGAAAAACAACAGTAAAGGAACAGGTTATGAAATTAAGGATAGGGGCAGAAGGATTCACTACAAACGACAAGGAAGTGTGTGAGGAACTGAATAAGAAATTCCAGGAGGTCTTCACCTTAGAGCAAGGAGAAATTCCAGAGATAAGAGAGGGAATAGCTAACCAGGAACCACTGGAAGAGTTTGAGATTACCAGCGGGGAAGTAAGGAAGTGTTTACTAGAGTTGGATGTGACAAAGGCTATAGGCCCAGATGGAATCTCCCCTTGGATACTAAAGGAAGGAGCAGAAGAACTGTGCCTACCACTCTCCATAGTGTATAACAAATCACTGGCAACAGGGGAACTGCCAGAAATTTGGAAAGCAGCTAACGTAGTCCCGATATACAAGAAAGGGGATAGACAGGAGGCACTGAATTACAGGCCGGTGTCCCTAACCTGCATACCATGCAAGCTGATGGAGAAGATTGTGCGAAGAAAGCTAGTGGAGCATCTGGAGCGAAAGAACTTTGTAACACAGCATCAACATGGGTTCAGGGATGGCAGGTCCTGCCTCACAGGGTTACTTGAATTCTACGACCAGGCAACAAAAATAAGGCAAGAAAGAGAAGGGTGGGCAGACTGCATATTTTTGGATTGTCAGAAAGCCTTTGATACAGTGCCACACAAGAGGCTAGTGAAAAAGCTGGAGATGCAGGCTGGAGTGAAAGGGAAGGTACTCCATTGGATAAAGGAGTACCTAAGCAACAGGAGACAACGAGTCAGTGTGAGGGGTGAGGTCTCAGATTGGCGAGACGTTACGAGTGGAGTCCCGCAGGGGTCAGTCCTTGGACCTATACTGTTTCTGATATATGTAAATGATCTCCCAGAGGGTATAGAATCGTTTCTCTCAATGTTTGCCGATGATGCAAAAATTATGAGGAGGATTGAAACTGAGGATGATAGTAGGAGGCTACAAGATGACCTAGACAGACTGAGTGAATGGTCCAACAAATGGCTGTTGAAGTTCAACCCGAGTAAATGCAAAGTAATGAAACTAGGCAGTGGAAACAGGAGGCCAGACACAGGATACAGAATAGGAGATGAAGTACTTAATGAAACGGACAGAGAGAAAGATCTAGGAGTTGATATCACACCAAACCTGTCTCCTGAAGCCCACATAAAAAGAATAACGTCTGCGGCATATGCGAGGCTGGCTAACATCAGAACAGCATTCAGGAACCTGTGTAAGGAATCATTCAGAATCTTGTACACCACATATGTAAGACCAATCCTGGAGTATGCGGCCCCAGCATGGAGCCCGTACCTTGTCAAGCACAAGACGAAGCTGGAAAAAGTCCAAAGGTATGCCACTAGACTAGTCCCAGAACTAAGAGGCATGAGTTACGAGGAAAGGCTGCGGGAAATGCACCTTACGACACTGGAAGACAGAAGAGTAAGGGGAGACATGATCACAACCTACAAAATCCTCAGGGGAATCGACCGGGTAAACAAGGATAAACTATTCAACACTGGTGGGACGCGAACAAGGGGACACAGGTGGAAACTGAGTACCCACATGAGCCACAGGGACGTTAGAAGGAACTTTTTCAGTGTCAGAGTAGTTAACGGATGGAATGCATTAGGCAGTGATGTGGTGGAGGCTGACTCCATACACAGTTTTAAATGTAGATATGATAGAGCCCAGTAGGCTCAGGAATTTGTACACCAGTTGATTGACAGTTGAGAGGCGGGACCAAAGAGCCAAAGCTCAACCCCCGCAAGCACAAATAGGTGAGTACAAATTATGCAAGACCCGATTTACCTAATAAGCCAAGTTTTCCAGAATTAATATATTTTCTCAAATTGTTTTCTTATGAAATGATAAAGCTACCCATTTTTTTATGTATGAGGTCAATTTTTTTTTATTGGAGTTAAAATTAACATAGATATATGACTGAACCTAACCAACCCTACCTAACCTAACCTAACCTATCTTTATAGGTTAGGTTAGGTTAGGTAGCAGAAAAAGTTAGATTAGGTTAGGTTAGGTAGTCGAAAAACAATTAATTCATGAAAACTTGGCTTGTTAGGCAAATCAGGCCTTGCATAGTAGGCTGAGAAGTGCGTTCTGGCTACTAGGTACGACATATATATATATATATATATATATATATATATATATATATATATATATATATATATATATATATATATATATATTATTTATATATATATATATATATATATCCTCGCGGCGCCACTGTATGCCAGGAGAGTATCCCAGTCAATCCCAACCGGCCTCTGATCGAGAAGGAGTGGGAACACAACTTGTTCACTCAACTATTGTGTGCCCGCCCCGTCATGGGCTCTACTACTAACCACAAGGTCGCCAACTGGTGTTTTTGGTGTCCAGTAACACGTCAGTGGATTTGTTGAATTGTGGTAACAGTGGCAAGAACACACTCAATATGTCTGATATCAGGCAGGTATTTACTTCTATCACGATCTGCTGTCAGGTATTATATAGCCACAAGAAATATGGAGGGGATGATATAAACACCAATGTACTTTGTATTTTACTTAAAACTCATTCAAAATCATCACAAGATTATATCAATAAGCAAACAGCTGTTTCAGGCAGGAGTCGAGTCGCTCGTTCCCACATATAATATGAACTCACCAAGCTGGCAATGCTCCCCTCTCACGTCAATGTCAAAATCAGCCGGGCGACTACCCCCGCGCGAATGTTACTTTATCTGTTTGCTTGTGGCGTGATGTGCCAATTTCTTTAAGTTCTCAAAGATCACTAGAAGTTCGAACACACAATATTTGCGACAATAGCACGTAAATACTTCGCTACACTGATCTTGGGCTCAATCAAACATTTCTATATTAAAGGTGACAATAATTCACTGTCATGGTATTACACACTGCCCTTCATTTAATGATAACGTATGCAAGTATATATCACTGGAGTTCTCAGTAATTCCTTTCGTGGGCGATAACACAATTAATCACTGCACACATGAATGATTATTCAATACACGAGCATAGACATATATTTATTTATTTATTTATTTATTTATGCATATACAAGAATGTACATAAGGAATGTGAGGATACAAATATGGTAATTACAGTCTTGTAAAGCCAGTAGCACGCGCAGCGTTTCGGGCAGGGACGAACGTTTTCGGACTTCATCATATATATATGTGGATGAGTCATAGACATCAATAATGGTGATAACATAGTTACTGGGCACATAGCCTACCTCCAAATACTGGCATATTTATTATATATTCTCTCACTAAATGATCATATTAAAGTCTCATTAAAGACGTTATCAACACAGTAAATTCATCAATTACTCCGGGTGCCAGCACACACCAATAATAGTAATAAATCCCGTGGGTACTCTATGTAGTACCACTCTGCACACTGGTGCCTTACTGTGACATAGGTGAGCCTTGCTCACGACATACAAAATACTCTGGCTAAATAATATAGCTGACTAAAGGGGAATTGGGAGGGAAACTAGAATCACCTACTTCCACCTATCCTCCGGTGAGAGTTGAGTTGTAGCTCCTGGTCCTGGCTCCTGCCTCGTGTAGGGAACGCCCCCACACACACTCTGTCTTGTCCTCCAGGAACTCAATCAACGTCCCACCGTAAGCGCGTCGTCTCCGTGCCTTTTCACTGCAGGTCCATGCACCTCCTCGACTTCTTGTGGGGTTGGAGTCGGTCTCCCGGCCGTCGACTTCTCCTCCCAGCTACGGCTGCCCGCCTACGTCTCGGCTGCAGTCGTTCGGATTCCCGAATAGTTTTCCTCTTCCACTGCTTCCCGGTGGCTCGGTCCAGCCACTACGCCGTCACAAACGGGTGAACTGCCTCAGACGTCGTATACGTCACTGCACAGACTTCACTTCTTCTTGCACAGTACCTGTCCTGGAGCACTTGTTGCTCAATACCCCGTCGATTCCCTCTCTGGTCCAACACATGAACGAAGGAAGACCTCACAGAGTACTGGCAGACTTCGGGTGATGCGTAAAATCCACGGGAACGGGAAACAACTGTCAAACTGACAGGACCAATCTTCGCACGTCCAACCACCTTGACGTGTCGTGTCAGACTGATTCCCTCCGAAGGATTGGCTCAGCAACTACGTCATCACTGTGGAGCTATCAGCCGTCGCATACGTCGCTGCCTAGACTCCACTCTTGCACAACACCTGTTCCTGGAGCACTTGTTGCTCAATATTCTGTCAATTCCTTCTCTGGTCCAACACATGAATGAAGGAAGACCCCACAGGTGATGGCAGACCACGGGTGATGCGTAAGTCCTCCGGAGACGGGGTAAACTGTCCAACTGACAGGACCCCCCAGCGCACGTCCGACCTCCTTGACGTGCTGTCTTAGACTGATGGCGCCAGCGCGGCGCGATGACTGGACCCCCCTTCCTTCGTGACGTCATATTCGCCACGGGAGGTTTTCATTGACTCCCTGTGCCACGTCGCTGTCGGTGACCAATCTGGTGTCACTGACGTCACACAGTTTTGGCGGGAAAACAGAAGAGCCAGCGCCATATTGGCTTCCTAAAGGGCCTAAACCACAGGCCAAAATACTCTTTTATGAATTTCTCGGCACTTCGAGAACACTACATTCTCCTACACATATCAAACCGATGCCTGCGACGTAGAGAACGCTCGGGTAAAGTGGACATGACGCTTACTGCAGGCGTGGGAGAAATATAAGGGGGGGAACACCGTCACATACCCCTCCCCTTAAAATAAGAGTCATGTCTGGTTAGTGTATACAGGACAGGGCATCTGCTACTACGTTGTCTTCCCCTCGGATGAGTTTGATTTCCAACCAGTACTCCTGCCGCCAATGCGAGACGCTCCTTACGTATCCGTCGACTATTCCCCCGGTCACTCCTGGTGTCCATTGTTCCTTCAGCATGGACAAAGGACCTTGCACCCCTTGTCCATACACCAGCTGGAAAGGCGAGAAACCTAACGATCCTACCACTGCGTTACGCATGGCAAACAACGCAGGACATACTGCTTCATCCCACTCAGTTCCCTGCTCTGTAAAGAACACTCTCATCAGCATGCCGTCCTGTATGTAACAATGAGTGGCCCTCCCAGGACCAACACGTCCTCCATTAGCCTCATGAATCAATTCGGGGAATTCTATTTGCTGCAACTCTCCAAGACGAGTGCGGTCTACCCCTAGAGAAATGGTGAGGGTCACCTGTAACTCACCATCCGGGCTGCCTTCGCCCTCCACTCGTTCTCCGGGTCCCATGAAGAGGTGATCGATTTCCAGATTGTCGGACGTCTCCTCGTCAGCACTATCAGATCCACACCCTCCGTGTCCTTCGCACTGCCTCGGCATCACAGCACAAACCGGGAACGCCGCCGTGGCAATTCCTTTCTCGTCCCCACAGGCGTCTAACACTCCGCCTGTCTCCTCATAGTGCTCTATGCACTCCTCGCCCTTCGCGAGATTCGGGAGGACATATCCTCCACATGCGTCATTTCCCAAGATGACTTGTGCCTCCATCTTGGGCATCGATGCACAGACCCCTACCACTAGGGTCTGGCAGCCATAATCAGAATTCAGAGTCACCTGGTGAAGGGGCATCCTCACTGGGCCTCCCACAGTGGTCATACTTGCCATCCCCACACTGGTACTCTCGTAACTCTCGAGAAACAGGGTTTCTCTCACCAGGGTAAAACCTGCCCCAGTGTCTCTTAATATCTTCACCGGGATGGGGTCTGCATCCCCCATCCTTACGGTTCCCTCACACATGAATGGGTTAACTCTTTTCTCCCCACTCAGTACGGGTTCATCCCGCACCCACTCGGCCATCTGGTCCTCGACCCTCACGAAAGCAACGTTCCCCCGCTGCTCAGGGTATCTGCATTCCCGCGCGACGGGTCCGAATATTCCACAGTTGTAGCAGCGGATCCTTCTTCGGTGGATCTTCCTCGCGCCATTCATCGACTCCTCGGTTTCGGCAACAACTCTTGAGCTCTCAGCTTGGGACTTCTTTACCGGCTCCACAGCACTCTTTGAGCCTTTCCTGTCTCCACTCGAGAGATGGGACTCAGGAGAACTCGCTCCTGTCCTCCATCCGTCCGTCCTTCTATAACTTCTACCATTTCCGGAGTGTTTGGTCGGTCGGTGCCGTCCCTCTCGGTGTGGTCGCAGAGCTTCTTCCAGCATGTCGGCTCTGTCGGCTGCGGCCCTCAGGTCCTTTATGTCTGCTTCCTTTACTCTCACCCTGATCTCAGGAGAGAGCACGGATATAAACTTCTCCATGAGCATAAGCCTCTTGACCTCTTCAGCCGACCTCGCTCCTTCAGAGTCCAGCCACTTAAGGAACTTTCTCTCCATGTCCCTCGCCGTCTCCGCATAAGATTTTCCTGGCGAACGGGTACATTCCCTGAATCTCTTCCTGTAACATTCCGGCATGAGCTTGAAAGAATGGAGCACAGCTCTCTTTACAGCATAGTAGTTGGTACACTCTTGGAGGTCGAGCATATTGTAGGCTTCACGAGCTTCACTGGTGAGCCTACCCTGAACCAGCTCCGCCCACTCCGCCCTCGGCCACCTCTTCAAAGTAGCAACCCTTTCGAAGTGGTCGAAGAAACCTTCAGCTTCGTTTGGTACAAAGACCGGCAAATCTCGCTCCCTCACTCGGCGGTCTTCCTGCTGTGGCGGAGCAGGTGGAGCTAGTCCTAGCTCAGCTCGCTTCAGCTCCACATCCTTGTTAGCTTCTATTTCCTGCTGTTTCAGCCTGACTTCTCGCTCGTGCTCTTCACGCTTCAGTTGCGCTTCTTCTCTCCTCAGCTGTGCTTCTCGCTCCTCACGTTTCAGCTGTGCTTCTCGCTCCTCACGCTTCAGCTGTGCTTCTCGCTCTTGTTCTTCCCTGCGCAGCTGTGCTTCTCGCTCCTCACGCTTCAGCTGTGCTTCTTCTCTCCTCAGCTGCGCTTCTGCTTCTCGCTCTTCTTTGCGCTGCTGTGCTTCTCGCTCTTCTTTGCGCTGCTGTGCTTCTCGCTCTTCTTTGCGCTGCTGTGCTTCTCACTCTTCTTTGCGCTGCTGTGCTTCTCGCTCCTCTTTGCACTGCTGTGCTTCCAGCTGCAGCTTCATTATCTCCAGCTTAACGCTGTGCCTGTTGCCGCTGGATCCTCTGCTGTTCCCACCAATGCTCAGGTGTTCTCCCATACTGGCAGGTGTTTGGGGCCGTTCCTCCCCCAAAGCTTCGTCTCGTGCTCTGAGCTGTGCCATTATCTCCAGTCTTCTCTCTCCCACTCTGGAAGATTTCAACTTTATCCCAAAATGGTCTGCTATTGACTGTAACTGTGCCTTGGCGCACTCCTCCAGCACCTGCTCATCTCTAGTATCAATGAACCTTGTTACTTTATCATCCTCCATCTTGTGCTATGAGTGATAACCTGTACCTGATATCTAATACCACTGCCAAGTACCACAACTGCAACCTTTATTTCGATCGTGATCCTGGCGAGGTCGCCAATGTCGGGGTTTATCGGCGAGCAACAGTATACTCAAGGTCACTCATCGTAGCCCTGCGGGTCTTCACTCTATCCTCGCGGCGCCACTGTACGCCAGGAGAGTATCCCAGGCAATCCCAACCGGCCTCTGATCAAGAAGGAGTGGGAACACAACTTGTTCACTCAACTATTGTGTGCCCGCCCCGTCATGGGCTCTACTACTAACCACAAGGTCTCCAACTGGTGTTTTCGGTGTCCAGTAACACGTCAGTGGATTTGTTGAATTGTGGAAACAGTGGCAAGGACACACTCAATAGATCTGATATCAGGCAGGTATTTACTTCTATCACGATCTGCTGTCAGGTATTATATAGCCACAAGAAATATGGAGGGGATGATATAAACACCAATGTACTTTGTATTTTACTTAAAACTCATTCAAAGACATCACAAGATTATATCAATAAGCAAACAGCTGTTTCAGGCGGGAGTCTCTCGTTCCCACATATAATATGAACTCACCAAGCTGGCAATGCTCCCCCCTCACATCAATGTCAAAATCAGCCGGGCGACTACCCCCGCGCGAATGTTACTTTATCTGTTTGCTTGTGGCGTGATGTGCCAATTTCTTTAAGTTCTCAAAGATCACTAGAAGTTCGAACACACAATATTTGCGACAATAGCACGTAAATACTTCGCTACACTGATCTTGGGTTCAATCAAACATTTCTATATTAAAGGTGACAATAATTCACTGTCATGGTATTACACACTGCCCTTCATTTAATGATAACGTATGCAAGTATATATCACTGGAGTTCTCAGAAATTCCTTTCGTGGGCGATAACACAATTAATCACTGCACACATGAATGATTATTCAATACACGAGCATAGACATATATATATATATATATATATATATATATATATATATATATATATATATATATATATATATATATATATATATATATATATATATATATGTGTGTGTGGATGAGTCATAGACATCAATAATGGTGATAACATAGTTACTGGGCACATAGCCTACCTCCAAATACTGGCATATTTATTATATATTCTCTCACTAAATGATCATATTAAAGTCTCATTAAAGACGTTATCAACACAGTAAATTCATCAATTACTCCGGGTGCCAGCACACACCAATAATAGTAATAAATCCCGTGGGTACTCTATGTAGTACCACTCTGCACACTGGTGCCTTACTGTGACATAGGTGAGCCTTGCTCACGACATACAAAATACTCTGGCTAAATAATATAGCTGACTAAAGGGGAATTGGGAGGGAAACTAGAATCACCTACTTCCACCTATCCTCCGGTGAGAGTTGAGTTGTAGCTCCTGGTCCTGGCTCCTGCCTCGTGTAGGGAACGCCCCCACACACACTCTGTCTTGTCCTCCAGGAACTCAATCAACGTCCCACCGTAAGCGCGTCGTCTCCGTGCCTTTTCACTGCAGGTCCATGCTCCTCCTCGACTTCTTGTGGGGTTGGAGTCGGTCTCCCGGCCGTCGACTTCTCCTCCCAGCTACGGCTGCCCGCCTACGTCTCGGCTGCAGTCGTTCAGATTCCCGAATAGTTTTCCTCTTCCACTGCTTCCCGGTGGCTCGGTCCAGCCACTACGCCGTCACAAACGGGTGAACTGCCTCAGACGTCGTATACGTCACTGCACAGACTTCACTTCTTCTTGCACAGTACCTGTCCTGGAGCACTTGTTGCTCAATACCCCGTCGATTCCCTCTCTGGTCCAACACATGAACGAAGGAAGAGCTCACAGAGTACTGGCAGACTTCGGGTGACGCGTAAAATCCACGGGAATGGGAAACAACTGTCAAACTGACAGGACCAATCTTCGCACGTCCAACCACTTTGACGTGTCGTGTCAGACTGATTCCCTCCGGAGGATTGGCTCAGCAACTACGTCATCACTGTGGAGCTATCAGCCGTCGCATACGTCGCTGCCTAGACTCCACTCTTGCACAACACCTGTTCCTGGAGCACTTGTTACTCAATATTCTGTCGATTCCTTCTCTGGTCCAACACATGAACGAAGGAAGACCCCACAGGTGATGGCAGACCACGGGTGATGCGTAAGTCCTCCGGAGACGTGGTAAACTGTCCAACTGACAGGACCCCCCAGCGCACGTCCGACCTCCTTGACATGCTGTCTTAGACTGATGACGTCAGCGCGGCGCGATGACCGGACCCCCCTTCCTTCGTGACGTCATATTCGCCACGGGAGGTTTTCATTGGCTCCCTGTGCTGTCGGTGACCAATCTGGTGTCACTGACGTCACACAGTTTTGGCGGGAAAACAGAAGAGCCAGCGCCATATTGGCTTCCTAAAGGGCCTTAACCACAGGCCAAAATACTCTAATTTTATGAATTTCTCGGCACTTCGAGAACACTACATTCTCCTACACATATCAAACCGATGCCTGCGACGTAGAGAACGCTCGGGTAAAGTGGACATGACTCTTACTGCAGGCGTGGGAGAAATATAAGGGGGGGAACACCGTCACAGTGATCACACTATTACCTGGAATGAGGCAAAAAGCATTACCAATTATGGCGGTTTCGTGGAACGGAATTTGATTAAATCTGCTCTAATCAGTCAATGTCCAAATCTTCTTAATGTTAGTACTGGTATGTACAAACGATCCATTTTTAAGTTATAATATTGCACAACAGTTTAAGAAAAAACTCTGATAGGGAAGGTTACAATGTCTCATTACAATTTTATATTCAAATATTATGTGTTCATGAGGTTTTTCTTTAATCTTTCATCCTTATTCTCTGACCACTTAATCCTCTTTGACTATTCTAAGCTACGCTATACCTGTTTCTGATTATTTTTTTCCCTAGAGATGGGTTGGTCAGGTTCCAGGTGTTGGCCTGTACCCTCCCTCTCTTTCCTCTAGTCAGTCTGGTGTTGACAACGGCTTTGATCAGGCCGAAACGTTCACTTCCTTTCACATTTCTCTGTGGATTTTCCGCATAAAAATGATCAGTGTTTTGTGATCGTGAAATGCATAATTTATATATATATATATATATATATATATATATATATATATATATATATATATATATATATATATATATAATTGTCAACCATACTAATGTGAAAATAATCATCAATTCAACTGGAAGACTCGAATACTTTTTCCACATTCACTGTTGATTCCATAATTTGTTGAATTTTATTTTACTACCTTCTTTTAACCAATTTTTAACTATATGTTATTTTAAACATATTTTACTGGCTTGTCCACTTTAAAACATATTTTAAAATTATACTGGGTTAGAGACACACACAGCCGCGAGAGCCTTGACAGGTGAGCTACATGCTGGATAACTCTGTGTCTATTGATATTCGAGAACTGTCTACAGTGTCTGACGTCAGACCTGGCCGCGGTGGCGTCATACTTTTACCAGGACGAGATTTAGCTTCCTTGAAACAGAGCTCCTGCACCGCCCGCCACACTTTGCTCCTGCAGGTGAAGGTCAAGAAGATGAAGACTCCCTGCAGAGTGTTGAGGACCACGAAGACGCACCACGCGGCCTCCCACTGCAGGTAGCCAGCCACGATGCCACTGATCCAGAAGAGGCCCATCATCACGGTCAGTCGTACATACAGCAGAAATTGTTTCTTGTTTTGTGAACACGAGTTCCTTCGTAGCGTCGGCTCATTGCTGGCACCGATGGTGTATGAAGTAAAAAGGAAAAACATAACATTGAGAGCCATAACTACAGTTAGTGGAGTAGCCAAAAACACCATTAATGCTTTGCGGTGCCCGAACCAGCACAAACGTTGACCAAAGTTGGGCTGGAGCTCTGAGGGAAGACCTACAGGGGCGGTCTTATCAAGGGTTACTGTGACGACCACAGTGAGGGAGGGAAGCAGCCAGCCGTACACACAGTAGAATAAGAACTTGCTTCGTTGTCTCCCAGATGACACTCGCAGCTCATCTTTAGCTTGTCGAAATGTCAACCACACGTCAAAGGCCATGATATTCATCCAGCAGAAGGAAGCGAGGAAGAAGTAATACATGAGGACTGCCGAGATGTAACATCCTGTCGTTGTAGGCTTGAGGAAGGTGCTGAAGATGAAGATGATGTAGGCGGTGAGAAGAGACAGGCAGAGGGACGCCAAGGACTTGCCCGGGAGGTTCCTAAGACGTGGCACCAAGAGGAAGGCAGCCAGGTGAAGCAGGAGACAAAGGCAGGACAGCCCAAGACCCGCCAGTGAGACCCAAACCATCACCCGGGAGAAGTTTTCTGTGAGTGTTTTTTTCAAACATACCCAGACACCGCATTTAGTAATCTCGTACTGTCCTGTCTGGTACCATTGGTCGTAAGGGTCTACGTACACTTTTCTGTTCTCGTACAACATGAATTCTCCTTCTCTTAGGCATATTTTTTCACACTTAAGAGTTACTTTAAATTCACAAGTCGCACTGTTACTTTTTGTGGTGTATGAAGAACAAGTCGAGGCATCGGTGCTGTTGGTCGTTCCCTCAACATCAACATCTATGCACTTGTCGCCTGTATGAGTTTGAATCACATTTCTCTGCGTGTTTCTGCACGTCTTTAAAAAATGATCATAAAATTCGCCGGTCTGGCAAATATTTAAGAATCCGTCATTATTATTTCCACTACGGTCAATAAAATCAAATAACAGAGAAAAGGCAGGGGCATATTCTATGGAAGCAGAGAGCCGACACTGACCGTTAGAGGGGTGTTGCAAGTTACACACAAGACAATGGGGGTTCCTATAGGCCAAGTCTCCCACATACCTCACTGCCGTATAAGAGTGACACAGAGCAGCGACAGAAGGATCCGGCCAGTTCTCCGCACACGACCTGATGGTGGAGTAGCATGCCCTTGTAATAACGGGAATATCAAGGATTTTAATGCTAATATTGCATTTCTTAAATATATTTATATTATTTAAGGGAATAAATGCTCCCCAAGTTCCGTTTGCGAACAATAAATGAGAAGTTATGTATTCGCATAAGTTATCCGGCTGATCAGGATGATATTCCAGGTCACATTCCACTTGTGTGGTCCAGAGTGTGAGGTGATGGGAGTCGTTGTTGCAGATGGCGCAGTAGTAGTTGGTGTAGATGACGGAGGTGGTGTTGCTGGTGGCGGGGAGGTGGGCCAGCGGGTCCCTGCTGCTGGAGATATCTGCCGGTGAGCCAACCAGGCACAGCTGGGCTACCTCCTCGTCCTGCCACCCTGACATGCACGTGCCCTTCATGTAAACGCTGTCATAACCCACACTCACACACTTGTACCTCTCTGGCCGGACCTGATCTTCCCGTTTGTAGTGGACGGCGTCAGGACAACAATCGCCATACTCCGCACACAGATCATCACAGTAACAGTTTTCTTTACTCCGGTAATTACCACCATCACAAAACCCCCCAACTGAACACGATGCATTCATAGCAACCAAATCACTATGTATGTGATCCAACATCTGGCTCTTGACTGTTGCCAGTGTCAACACAAACAGAATCTTGCACGTCATTGCTATTTTTTGAATGGTTGGTAAAAATTGTATCACAATAACGAAGTTAATCACAAGTTGTTGCAGGTGAGCGAGCAAGCACCTCTCCCGCTCGGCCTTCACCACACAACTAAACAACATCTGCCCCCAGGAATGCTGCCCGCTAATTGCAAGACGTTGCAATATAGGCGATCTTTTTAATTTTTGAATAAAATTATTAAGACATTAAAATATATTGGAACAATTTTATTATAATAAGAGACACGAAAATAATACGGAGTTGTGTGGAAAAAGGTGCTGTAAATCCAAACAGCTTCGTCAATGTGAAAAACAAAAACAAGAGATACTACGACAGCATAGTAGTGGAGAGACGAGTGGAGGAAGCGTGATAATTTTCCTGAATTTATCTGAGGGGGCCACTAACATTCCAGTGTCCTCGACGAGGACAGGAAGCCGACGGCTTGTCAAAGTTCCCCCCATTTATACCGATGATTTTTTTCAAGCTGGATTTTAAAATTCCGCAGTGTTTCAGTGTTTACGGCATCGGTGGGTAGGCGGTTCCATGACCTTCTGACCCTGAGGGTGAAAAAGCATCTCCTGTTTTCTGACCTACATTATGCTTGTTGAGCAGGAAAATGTTCCTCAAGGTGACCTTGAGCTGGAGGTCCGTTGAGCTGTAAACGTTGCTTACAGCTGACTTTTAAAGTTATCTGGATCAATATCCTCCACATTGTTCAGTCTTTTAAGTTCCGATGAGATCCGCCCTGTCATGTCTGGTTTGCAGTGTTAGCCCTGAGGCCCTCAAGCGTTCCTGGTATGATAGTCGACTTAGTTTTGGAATGAGTTTTGTTGGCCAGGGGACCATTGACCTTATCGTGCTCCTGACGAGGTACAAGGCTGGGGTGTGACCACCCACTCCGTGTGTGACTCCCACTCCGTGTGTGACCCCCACTCCGTGTGTGACCCCCAGCTCCGTGTGTGACCCCCCCCCCACTCCGTGTGTGACCCCCCACTCCGTGTGAGACCCCCACTCCGTGTGTGACTGGGACACCCCCCCCGGTGATAGTTGCTCACCACAAGGGGACAACACCGCCTCACAGTATGGAAGCATTACAATAAAATATCAGATACACAGCCCCACCAGGAGACACTACCAAACATGGTACACATTGACTCCAAAATTGTCGATATTGCACCATGGAAATATTATTCCAGTGTGACATGAAAACTGAACGGTGCAGTTAACTAACTTCCACAGTGTTATGATCTCAGCCTACAGGAGAAACGAGTCTCCCCCTTGAGAGTTATTCAACAAGCCTGACTTAACTAGAAAGTATAGGAAATATAGAGGTGATAACACAGATGTAAAATAGTTTGTTGGAATTAATGGACAATTTAAGATTATGGGCAGTGAATAAGAAAATAGATAAATGACTGGTTAGGAGATGTGGATAATTTGCTGGAGGTGTGAGGCTCGCTTCTGGAGGGCTTTGACCTCACTTGAGGCCAGACATCGCAGGGGGAAAGCCTCACTCCTTTTGAGCTCCCATCAGAAAGGAACCCCTAGTGATATATCTCCAAGAGAATAGAAGTGTGCAGACGTGCCAGCTGTGGAATTGAGCTGAGGACGTTGTGGTCTCAAGTCCTGGACGGCGAGGAGAGTATTAAGCCGCCCAGAGACATTTTCGTGGGCTGTGGAAGCGCCCTGACCAGGCTCCGTCAGAGGGAGGAGCGCCCTCGACGAGACAATCTGTGGTAAGCACGATTTAAGCCAGTTCATAGTGATTGTTTGTAGTTGGTCGTGTGCCCAGCGACAGTAGCAATGTTTATTGATGAGTTAGAAATGTTTTGGTAAGGCAGGAAGCCTAAATAAGAGAACGGAGATGAGAGAGACAGCTGGGGGGACAAGCACCGCGTCCTCTCCCGTCGACCGCTTTAAGCCAACTGACTGAGGGGCGGCGGAGGAGTGTGGAGGCCCGCCGGGCGAGGTGGAGCATGGACCAGCCCAACGGGGGAATCCACTCTCACAGTATGTAGAGGACAGATAGAGGTTGGAGGCAAACATATTGTGTGATTATTTTTGCTTATGTGTTAAAGGGGAAACATTTTTATTGGAGTGTCAATGGGTTGCAGGTTTGTTTTTGAGGAAGAAGTTGCTGAGAACTTCGAAGCCAGCACAGAGGAAGTAGTTGATGAGACTCCAAGGTAGTGGAGCAGAGGACCTCGTACTGTGAAGAGAAGCAGTGAAGAGGAGTGTCACGTGCTTCTGTATAGGTGATGGAGCACCATAGTTGCTCGAGGGAACTTCACGGTGTAGCAGCCAAGAGAGCTGTGGAGGAACCTAGCAGAAGGGTGAAGCACCGAAGTTGCTCAAGTAAAACTTCATGGTAGCAGCCTGGAGGAGCTGCAGAGGGTCCTGGTAGTTAAACCCGGAAGAACCTGAAGATATCAGGGTAGTGTGTTACGGTGCCCTCTCCTATTTCTTTCGTTTGCCGGCTTAAAGAGTCATATCAGCTCTCCCTACTGATTCTCTGAGGTTCAGGGAGTCTAATGATATATGTGGCGACCAGACCGGCTGCCATTTAATGGAAGGAGGTTATATTATAAGTTGTAAATAAAGGAAAATTGGCGCCCTGTTATAAAATGAAACAGTATCCCCTACGGCAGATATGACCTTGTGGAAGGGACACTATGCCGATCGCGGATTGGCCGACGTAGGTCGCGGGCGACAAATCAGGGCCCGCCATGACGTCACCGAGTGCCCCGGGCGGCGCCAACGTCAGAGTTGTACTGACCGTGGAAGCGACAGGACGCGCCTCGGTCTGCTCTCAAGGATTGGAGGCTCTGCAAGCCTTGTTCAGTGGATTGAGCTGGCCTGCGCAGCCCACCATAGTTATTGGAGACCCTGCGCTTCTGGGAAGCCAAAGAGGAACCAAGTTCAGTGAGCAGAGAAGTGCCCAAACTTGGAAAATAGTCGGCGACGACGCTGGGCGGCGCCGCTGGCTGGACGTTGAGGTCTGGAAGGTGGGCGAGCAAGCTAGCTGTGACTGGGGTCACATCCACTGAGAATCTTGGAAGGACGACACCGTGCCTAGGACAAGGAGCGACGCCCTGTGGGAGAGGCGAGTGTGGGGAAAAATAGTGATTAGCTCAGCGCCCATCGATGAACCAGGATTGGGGCAGCTGAATCTCAGGGATTGGAACGGCGACGACGCGAAGGCTTCACGACACCTGAGGACCTGTGGAACGCCCTGGATCGTCGAGGATCGACCCAAGGAAGCGTGGGAACCTCACACCATCGAGGGACAGGCGTCGTGAGCCAGGAGTGTAAGGTAGATCATTTTCCCTCCCATTACCCCTTGTATGAGTAGGCTAGTTAGGCCACAATATTTACTTGTGTATGTGGCAGCAAGACTTTATTACTTTAATAGTAGAATAGGCTGCAAGGCAGCTTGTGTCCAGGACTGTCAGAGAGGACAGTGTGTATGGATGGCAGGACAGTGAAGAAGAGGTGCCGACGTGGTGAAGAGGCCCTCCTGTGAGAGTGTGAGACTCCTGTCTTCCTGCCCAGTTGAAGGAGTGTTGGAGGTCGTGGAAGAAGAGGCTGACGATCTCCAGACTCATCATCCATATTCCATATTCATGTATTACTTGTGATTGTGTGTGTGTGTTCATGTAATTTGCGTCAGTAAATCCACACATTTTATTACTGTGTTTGAGTGTGCCTCCATTTGTGATATTTCTCTATGAGCATACATTTCTGGCTACAAACGATATATGATACACCCACTGAACTGCATTGCTGGGGTGCAGATATAATAACCCAGCTGGCGACCTTGCTAAGAGGAAGATAGAGAAGACAGGCGGGAAAGGAGTTCCTGCAACCTTTTTTTTGTCTGGCAGGCAAGACTCAGGGAGGTTATGGTTATAGGTAAGCCTGAGTCTTCCTTCACTCCCCCACGGGTCTAGGCCGGAACTGTTAACAGCAGTTTCCCCGTGGTTGACTGAAGGGCTTCCAGGGTGAATCAGTGGCACCCCTTTGTGGTGGAAGCAAAGACCTGCGGAGGTGGGCATTGTTGGTCCTATCTTGTGTGACCAAGGAGACTCCGGTGAATCCAGGGAGTCGGAGGGGCTGAGTATTTGGGCCCTTTGAGCCCCTAGCAGCCGAGTGTTAGCAGAGCCCCGGACCGCCCACCCCCACGTGACAAGAGAACTGGCGACCTTGCCAGGATTCGAACCCCAGTAGCCAAGAACTGGGAACTTCGCCAGGAAGCGTGGATCAAGCTACAGTGTGGACCAAATTTCAAGACAAGTGTTGCCAGGGTACTAATACAGTGTGGCCAGTGAATTCGGTGGTACTGTTACTCAACCAGCTAAGGGACTGAAACGGTGAAATTAGTGCCTACTAACTTGTCTGTGCTGTCGTGTATGCTCAATGATATAGAGATGGAGGAAGACAAAGTAAAGAAATTTATTGACACAAGGGACGAGAGAATTTTGGAAGAGTGTACCAAGGCCCAGCTCCAACAAGTGGCAAACCACTTTGGGATCAGGTTGAGGACGACTAAGGTAGCGGAGCGAAGGATAGAGATCATGGCACAGCTCACAGCTCGAGAGGAAGCGACGGGAGAGGAGCCATCTCAAGAGGAGCCGTCCCGAGGAGAGCCGTCGCAAGGTGAACCGTCCCGACTAGGGCCACCCCAAGCGCCTACCAGTGTGGAGAGAATTCACAGTGAACATGGGAGCAGTGGAAGGTCCAGCTGTAGTAAGAGGAGCCTGCAACTGGAAATAATGAAGATGCAACTGGAAGCCCAGCTGCGACGAGAGGAAAGAGAAGCGCAAATGCAGCGAGAGGAGCGAGAAGCACGGCTGCAGCTGCAGCGAGAGGAGCGAGAAGCTCGGCTGCAGCGAGAAGAAGGAGAGAGACGACTGCGACTGGAGGAGATAAAGGCAAAGAAAGAAGTCGAATTGCGTCGCGTTGAACGTGGTCTGCCCTCACTACCTGCACGGCGGGATGACCTCAAGGTAAGGGAACGTGACTTACCTACGTTCGAACCACAAGAAGCTGAGGCGTTCTTCGAACACTTTGAACGGATAGCGACTCTGAAGGAGTGGCCGGAAGATGATTGGGCTGCTCTGGTCCAGGGCAGGTTGACTGGAGAGGCCCGGGAAGCCTATAACATGCTGGACCTAGAGGAGTGTACTAGTTATGACGCGATTAAGAATGCGGTTCTCCACTCATTCCGGCTGACTCCGGAGATGTACCGGAAGCGGTTCAGAGAGTGTACAAGAGCGTCGGGAAAGACTTACGCCGAGACCGCCAGGGATATGGAACGGAAATTCCTACGATGGTTGAAGGCGGAGGAAGCGGAGTCGGTGGATGATATCAAACGACTGATAGTGATGGAGAAGTTCATGTCGGTGCTCCATCCTGAGTTGCGAGTAAGGGTGAGAGAAGCAGGTATTAAGGACCTGAAGGCTGCAGCGGATCGAGCCGACATGCTGGAGGAGGCACTACATATCAGGAGGGAGGGGCCGCCCAGACACTCGCCTTACCCCAGGTCGGGAGGGAACCTTAGGAGTTCAGGAGGAGCGAGGACGGGTGGGGACTCTCCCAAGAGTAGTGTGCCCGATGAAGTAACGTGGTTCAAGAGCTCAAGAGACGCGGGGAGGAAGCCCCAAGCTGTGAGCAGTGGACCTAACTCGGGAGCAAGTGCTGCAGTCCCGGATACGACGACAGGGAGTCCAAGGAGGACCCAGGGGACGTCTGCAAGTGGTACCGCCAGAGTGACTGGCGAGTGGCCGCCCAGGGGAGGCAGCCGATGCTACAACTGTGGTGTGAGAGGACATTATGCCCGCGAGTGTGAGGAGCACCAAAGGAATGTAGGATTAATGTTGGAAGAGGAGAGAGTGTTTGTTCACACCCCATATTATAGTGGACCCAACGTGAATGGTTGGGAAATGAAGTTGGGTGAACATCCCTTCGTTTTCGGGGCCAACGTGAAGTTTGGAAAGTCAGACCCAGTGGAGGTTGCCGTGCTTCGAGATACGGGTGCTGACATAAGTATGGTGACCAGGAGTATTCTCCCCAAGGAATTTAATGATTCACCTGTGGGAGTGGTGAGGATACGCAGTGTGGGGGAGGAATACAGGTTGCCACTTCACGAAGTACAGCTGATTGCCGACTGCGGAGTCGAGAAAGCTATAGTAGCTGTAGCCCCTAAGTTACCCCTAGAGCATGTACAGATGGTGCTGGGTAATGACCTCGGAGGAGGCAGGATACAACCCGATTGGGCCAGGAGTGCCTATGTTGCAAGCAGCGGTACAACCCTGCCAGGTGAGGTATCGGTCGTTCCAGATGGTAGTGAGGAAGCCGACTTCGCCAGGGAAAACGTCGCCAGAGACGACGACAACGAGGGCGAGAGTGCAGAGAGGTCGTCGGAGGTTGTGGAAAACCCCGACGGGGACCTCCGACTAAGCCTGATGATGCGTGTAGAGGAGTGGCGAGGAGCAGCTGTACAAACGCCTGGGGCGGTGAAGAGGCTGCAGACCGCACTCCCTCCATACAGAAACGTGAATAAAGTAAGCTCAGTGGATGAGCGAACGGCAGTGAGGGGCAGAGTGGAGGAGCCACGACGCAAGGCACCCTATGCCAGCCAGATGAATAGTGGTAGGTGCAAGATGAACCACCGTAGTGAGGTGAGCCACAGGGAGGTGGAAGAGCCCAACCACGAACCGAAGAAGACGTCTGCAGGGAAGAGAATCTCATGGAGGAGTGAAGATGTTCGTCGGGAACGAAGGAGCGAGTGGTATAGGAAAGGCAATACGAAGAAAGCAGGGAATAGGTACACCCAGGGTAGGCGCCAGCCTAACCAGAGGGGCATTGGGCCATCGCAAAAGCCTAGTGTGGAAGAGAGGAAGCTGCTGGATGGAGTACAGGTTACAAGTGCCACTGTGAGGAGACAACGCACCTACGGGAGAAGAGGAACCGAGAAGAGAGAAGATTGGCGAAGAGGAGATCATGGGAGGAAACATGGAGTACCTGTAGGACGCAATGGAAATGCAAGACTATCTCGGAGTGCACGACGCGGTGGAGGCGCTGCATGCACTGAATCTTACAGTGGTAACGAGCCGTGGGAGTACACTCGTAGCCACGGAGAGAGGATTTCTTGTAGGTGTTCAGGGAACACCCATCACACCCGGTACTATGCGAGGTGGAGATACAATGAGGCAAGTGACTGGCAAGGTGGTACGAGCCACGTCACCAACTGGAGGAGTGACACTTCAGGAACGGAGGGAGCAAGAGTATAGATTGCCCTCTTGAGTGCTGCTCTTCCGATATGACTCTTATTTTAAGGGGAGGGGTATGTTACGGTGCCCTCTCCTATTTCTTTCGTTTGCCGGCTTAAAGAGTCATATCAGCTCTCCCTACTGATTCTCTGAGGTTCAGGGAGTCTAATGATATATGTGGCGACCAGACCGGCTGCCATTTAATGGAAGGAGGTTATATTATAAGTTGTAAATAAAGGAAAATTGGCGCCCTGTTATAAAATGAAACAGTATCCCCTACGGCAGATATGACCTTGTGGAAGGGACACTATGCCGATCGCGGATTGGCCGACGTAGGTCGCGGGCGACAAATCAGGGCCCGCCATGACGTCACCGAGTGCCCCGGGCGGCGCCAACGTCAGAGTTGTACTGACCGTGGAAGCGACAGGACGCGCCTCGGTCTGCTCTCAAGGATTGGAGGCTCTGCAAGCCTTGTTCAGTGGATTGAGCTGGCCTTCGCAGCCCACCATAGTTATTGGAGACCCTGCGCTTCTGGGAAGCCAAAGAGGAACCAAGTTCAGTGAGCAGAGAAGTGCCCAAACTTGGAAAATAGTCGGCGACGACGCTGGGCGGCGCCGCTGGCTGGACGTTGAGGTCTGGAAGGTGGGCGAGCAAGCTAGCTGTGACTGGGGTCACATCCACTGAGAATCTTGGAAGGACGACACCGTGCCTAGGACAAGGAGCGACGCCCTGTGGGAGAGGCGAGTGTGGGGAAAAATAGTGATTAGCTCAGCGCCCATCGATGAACCAGGATTGGGGCAGCTGAATCTCAGGGATTGGAACGGCGACGACGCGAAGGCTTCACGACACCTGAGGACCTGTGGAACGCCCTGGATCGTCGAGGATCGACCCAAGGAAGCGTGGGAACCTCACACCATCGAGGGACAGGCGTCGTGAGCCAGGAGTGTAAGGTAGATCATTTTCCCTCCCATTACCCCTTGTATGAGTAGGCTAGTTAGGCCACAATATTTACTTGTGTATGTGGCAGCAAGACTTTATTACTTTAATAGTAGAATAGGCTGCAAGGCAGCTTGTGTCCAGGACTGTCAGAGAGGACAGTGTGTATGGATGGCAGGACAGTGAAGAAGAGGTGCCGACGTGGTGAAGAGGCCCTCCTGTGAGAGTGTGAGACTCCTGTCTTCCTGCCCAGTTGAAGGAGTGTTGGAGGTCGTGGAAGAAGAGGCTGACGATCTCCAGACTCATCATCCATATTCCATATTCATGTATTACTTGTGATTGTGTGTGTGTGTTCATGTAATTTGCGTCAGTAAATCCACACATTTTATTACTGTGTTTGAGTGTGCCTCCATTTGTGATATTTCTCTATGAGCATACATTTCTGGCTACAAACGATATATGATACACCCACTGAACTGCATTGCTGGGGTGCAGATATAATAACCCAGCTGGCGACCTTGCTAAGAGGAAGATAGAGAAGACAGGCGGGAAAGGAGTTCCTGCAACCTTTTTTTTGTCTGGCAGGCAAGACTCAGGGAGGTTATGGTTATAGGTAAGCCTGAGTCTTCCTTCACTCCCCCACGGGTCTAGGCCGGAACTGTTAACAGCAGTTTCCCCGTGGTTGACTGAAGGGCTTCCAGGGTGAATCAGTGGCACCCCTTTGTGGTGGAAGCAAAGACCTGCGGAGGTGGGCATTGTTGGTCCTATCTTGTGTGACCAAGGAGACTCCGGTGAATCCAGGGAGTCGGAGGGGCTGAGTATTTGGGCCCTTTGAGCCCCTAGCAGCCGAGTGTTAGCAGAGCCCCGGACCGCCCACCCCCACGTGACAGAAAACCAGAGTAAGAGAACTGGAGTTGGAACAAGAGAAAGAAAAAAGAGAAAGAAGAAAAACGACTAGAGGTCGAGAAAAACAAAAAGAGAGAACAAAACAAATGCAGATAGAAGCGAACAGAACCTTGGCTGAGCAAAGGATTGAACATGGGTTGCCAGAGAGCACCACCCAGGTAACACACTCACCAGATCTTAGGGTAGGGGAGAAGAGGACATTCCCTGTTTGTTCCCGAAGAGGGCAGAGAGCTTCTTCGAGCACTTTGAAAAGGTAGCCAGCATCAAGGAAAGGAGTGGCCACAGGAGGAATGGGCCCAGCTTGTCCAGTTAAGATTTGAACGGTGCAGCCAGGGAGGCATACACCCAATTGTCACTGGAAGAGTGCCAGGATTATGCAACAGTAAAGAGTAGCATATTGCGCTCGTTTCCGTTAACCTCAGAAGCTTATAGGAAGCGTTTCAGAGAGATGATCAAAGTTGGAGCATGTACCTTTGCTGAGACAGCAAGGGATCTGGGAAGACGATTCCAGAAGTGGATTGAGGCTGCTGGAGTTGGATCTTACGCTGACCTGAAGCAACTGATGGTCATGGAGATAATGCATCCCGAAACAAAGTTCAAGATCCAAAAAGCAGGGATAAAGGAGGTGAAAGATGCCGCAGATAGAGCGGATATGATTACCGAAGCATATAAGAGCTTGAGGGAGAACAGAGTGAAGAATGAGGTGAGACGCAACAATGGCAGATCCAGTGGAGTCTGGGGAGGAAGAAATTATGAAAGACCCAGAAGAGTCTGGGGTGAGAAGAATTTTGATAAATGGGCAGATAAACGTGAGTACTCTAAAACTCAAAAGAGTAGGTCGCGCACTTCGTCTGAAAGTGAAGATGGAGGAGCTAAGCAAGAAACTCATCGTGAATCGGGAAATCAAGAGTCCAGTAAAGCCCCACAGAGTGCAGGTAGTGTGCCTAGCCCTAGGAACTCTCATGCGAGTGGGCAAAGTCAGAGCCACTCTGGTACATATAAAAGAGACTTTTCCCAGGTGAAGTGTTACAATTGTAACGGAGTGGGTCACGTGATGCGAGATTGTCGGCAGGGCAAGAGAGTTGTGACCCTGGCCATGTGTGACTCCCGAAGTAAATATACTAATGTGTTCCAAGACAAACCACAGAAGGTGAACTTAGTGAACGAGAACGTATAGGCCGTTCATGAGCAAAGGTTGGATCAGTATAGGAAGCCAACCTGAGGTAGAAGTTGGTATCTTAATTGATACCGGAGCTAATCAGAGCTTGATTACGAGACGCCTGATTGGGAATGATCGACGGTTAGCTGGTAGGAGTAAGATGAAAGTATATGGGTTATTGTCTGAGAGTGACATGCCTGTTTGTACTGTCCAGCTAAGGTCGGAATATGTGTCGACGGAGGGGATGTTGGGAGTATGCACGACATACCTGTTCCAGGAATCCAAGTGATCCTGGGGAATGACTTATGCGGGACAAAAGTGTTGCCAAGAGTCAAGGCGGAGACTGTGCCAGAGGAGTGCCCAGAAGGCCACGGCACAGGTGAGACACCTGAGAGTGTGAACCTGACTGACATCCGAGGAGATGAGTCAGGAGACCGCCAAGCCATTGAGTACCCTGTCTTGGTAGTGATGAAGGCAGAGGTGGCCGACAAGGAAGACGATGGGGAGAAGATGAGACAGTGTCGATTAACGCGGTAGAAATATATCGATGTAGATATAGCTTGGCTGTTTGACTGAAGATGTCCCAGGCCCAGCAAAAATGAAGTCTCGGTGAGGTCAAAAGTGGACGATGACCCAGCCGAAGAAAACTCATGTGAAGAGAGAATGGACCTTGAGTAGAGCACCAGACCACTGAAATTAAGAGTCGGAAGGCGAATGCAAACTGTGCTTAGTAGGATAGGAATGAGAAGGATGTGGGCATACTGAGGACGGGAGTAGAGCGTCAAGTGGTCCATGAGCACAGAGGCACTTGGATAGTAGAGTTTAGTTTTTTGTTGAGATGTCAGGAGGTGACATGTTTCACAGAAAACGTGGAGGAGAGATGGTGAAGAAAAGTAATAGCCCGAGAAAATGATAAGGGAGAAGAGACAGTATGTGTTGGAGAGATGCGTACGAGGAGACTAGGAGAGGTAAAGCGACATGTACGTCGAGTTGTGTTGAGTGTAGTACAGTGCTCGAAGAAACTTTTTAGAGAACGAAGAAGAGTTGAAGGAGAAGAGAAGTGAGTGTGTATATAGGTGAGAAGTGGTGGGAAGAGGATGATGATACAAGCATGGAGGAGTAGAAGAAAGCCAAGGACTCGATGGAAGTCAAACGGGATGTGGTCTCGGATATATGAGAGAGACGAAAGGGAGGATTGTCTGTGGTGAAAAACGAAGGAGTGAAGTATGATGGCAGGAGACGAAAGTAATGGAGAGTAGTAGAGCTAGTAGATGGAAGTGTGAAGACGACAGAGGAGGTACAGACAGCAGATGTCTGACTCTGGACGTGAAGAGAAGAAGACGAGGTAACGGAGGGTGGAAACAATAAGTAGAGTGGACCAATGGAGTGCAGGCGTCCAAGGAGGACAGCCTAGCCAAGAGGTGCCAGAGAAGTCAGATCGTTTATGAGAAGATCATGTTTCTGGAGAGTTGTGAGTCGGATGTTGCAAGGTGCAACGAACTAATTGTAGACTCCAAAGGGAGTACGTAAGCAGATCAACCGGTCGAATCAATCGGTTGAAGAACGAGACAGTGTGGTGGCGGATGTATTATCCCGAGCTTTGCCACTGGAATAACTCTCAAAAATAAGGGGAGGGGAGTGTTATGATCTCAGCCTGAATGAGAAACGAGTCTCCCCCTTGAGAGTTATTCAGCAAGCCTGACCTAACTGGAAGGTCCAGGAAATATGGAGGTGATAACACATATGTAAAATAGTTGGTTGGATTTAAATAACAATTTAAGATTATGGGCAATGAAGAAGAAAACAGATAAATGACTGGCTAGGAGATGTGGATATTTTGCTGGAGGCGTGAGGCTCGCTTCTGGAGGGCTTTGACCTCACTTGAGGCCAGACATCGCAGGGGGAAAGTCGCGCTCCGTTGAGCTCCCATCAGAAAGGAACCCCTAGTGATATATCTCCAAGAGAAGAGAAGTGTGCAGACGTGCCAGCTGTGGAATTGAGCTGAGAATGTTGTGGTCTCAAGTCCTGGGCGACGAGGAGTGTTTATTAAACCGCCCAGAGACATTATCGTGGGACGTGGCAGCGCCCTGACCAGGCTTTGTCAGAGGGAGGAGCGCCCTCGACCAGATAATGTGGTAAGCACGATATACGCCAGTTCATAGTGATTGCTTGTAGTTGGTCGTGTGCCCAGCGACAGTAGCAATGTTTATTGATAAGTTTGACATATTTTAATAAGGCAGAAGACCTGAAATAAGAGAGTAGAGAGGGAGGAACACGGAGCGACATCCGTCTCCTCTGAACGCTGGCAGGCAACTGAGGGGGCCCAGCTCCTGATGGTGGAGGACCCTCCCAGTGTGAGGCCCGCCAGGCGAGGTGGAGCATGGACCCGCCCAACGGGGGAGTCCATTCTCACAGTATGTAGAGGACAGATAGAGGCTGGAGGCAAACATATTGTGTGATTATTTTTGTTTATGTGTTAAAGGGGAAACATTTTTATTGGAGTGTCGATGGGTTGCAGGTTTGTCCTTTGGGGAAGAAGTTGCTGAGAACTTCGAAGCCAGCACAGATGAAGTAGTTGATGAGACTCCAAGGTAGTGGAGGAGAGGACCTCGAGTTGTGAGGAGAAGCAGTGAAGAGGAGTGTCACGTGCTTCTGTAGAGGTGGTGAAGCACCATAGTTGCTCGAGGGAACTTCATTGGTGTAGCAGCCAAGAGAGCTGTGGAGGCACCTAGCAGAAGGGGTGAAGCACCGTAGTTGCTCAAGGAAACTTCATGATAGTAGCCTGGAGGAGCAGCAGAGGATCCTGGTAGTGAAGCCCAGAAGAACCTAAAGATATCAGGGTAGTGAACTTCCAGAGGTGGAAGGGAAGTTCTGGTGGATTACTTGTAGGGATTTGATGATAGTGTTTGGTTGTCATTAGCGTGCAAGAAGCCGGTGTGAGAGGTGAGTGATTGTTTGCATTCTTCTGTCAAGGAGTGTGTTTTTTGTAAGGTTTTCTCTGAAGTTTTAGAGTTGCAGGCGTAGGCTGGATTACCTACAGATGTATGTGTTCTAGGACTGATAGAGTGATCGATTGATCATTGTTGTGTATCAAGGAACATTATACTGATATATGTTATTGCATCTTCCCATGCTGATTTTTTTTGTACACCTTTATAGATACATATTATATTATTATTCTTGATAGTGCAACAGTGTATGTAGACTTGATCTACTTGAGGAGGTTGATAGTATCAGGTTGGTGAATCAGAAGATAGGATACCACTTGATAAGCTGATGATGTTAGCGTTGATGGTGTTGGAGGTGCAACCTGATTGTAAATAGTGGAGAGTATAGGATTCATTATTATTATATGTGTGTATGTATTGTGTATGTGCTTTGTCCAGTAAATGTATTCCAATTTGCTGGTGTTTGCCCTTGTCCTAGCGAGGCTTCCCAGGAAATAGTAAAGGAAGAGAGAGAGAAAGAACCAAGACCCACTGCTGTGGACAGGGCAGAAGGTAATACTAATAAGTCAAAGGGGGATTGAGGAGATCATATCACCTAAGGAGAGAGTGGGGAGTCACAGCGGCTCGAGTGGGTGTGTGCACGTGACAACGAGGCTAAGTGTTGGAGCCGCATCCCTTAAACGTGTGACGTTGAGCCCCTCTCCAAGAGCCAGAAGCGCCTAGTGTGATCTCCTAGTGAGGTATAAGCAATCTACCGAGTTGTGGGTTGGGTTGTCTGTAAAGGAGGAACAATGACGACAACACCACCAACCCACGACTACAATAACGTCGCCGTGGCTACTATACATGTCCACGTCGCCATGGCTACTATACATGTCCACGTCGCCATGGCTACTATACATGTCCACGTCGCCGTGGCTACTATACATGTCCAAGACGCCGTGGCTACTATAAATGTCCAAGACGCCGTGGCTACTATACATGTCCACGTCGCCGTGGCTACTATACATGTCCACGTCGCCGTGGCTACTATAAATGTCCAAGACGCCGTGGCTACTATACATGTCCACGTCGCCGTGGCTACTATACATGTCCACGTCGCCGTGGCTACTATACATGTCCACGACGCCGTTGGCTACCTATACATGTCACACTGCGTCGTGGCCACTATACATGTCCAAGACGCCGTGGCTACTATACATGTCCACGTCGCCGTGGCTACTATACATGTCCACGTCGCCGTGGCTACTATACATGTCCACGTCGCCGTGGCTACTATACATGTCCACGTCGCCGTGGCTACTATACATGTCCAAGACGCCGTGGCTACTATACATGTCCGCGTCGCCGTGGCTACTATACATGTCCACGTCGCCGTGGCTACTATACACGTCCACGACGCCGTGGCTACTATACATGTCCACGACGCCGTGGGTACTATACATGTCCACGACGCCGTGGCTACTATACATGTCCACGACGCCGTGGCTACTATACATGTCCAAGACACCGTGTTACGGCCACTATGGGTCGCAACCGGGTTCTTTGCTGGAGGAACCAAAGCACTAGTATCCGACCCCAAGTCGGTAGTGGCTTTCAAGGAGTGAGCTTGGTAATGCAAGTAAAACACAATGGAGGAGATGAAAGGAATACGACACTTCATCAATTATCAATATATTCACATATCACTTTCCCATCACCTTAAATAGAATCATAAATGAAGTATTACTACACTGATATATACACATGTCTCGCTCTCATAGGACACTAAGCGCTCCTCGATACTCATGCAATACAGTCTTGTCAACTTCCGTGTTTCCTCAGTACACAGTACCGTCCTCAACCAGTACTGGGAAACACCAACGAGTCTACCCTAGCCATGGACCAGCCTTTCTACAGTCTCACTAGGTGCTCCTTGTGAACGCCCACAATCACTCTCCAGCCTGGTGCTGGCAGAGAACATCAGATTCCCGCTGCTGGGCCTCTACACGAACAAATACGGGGGTAGCGAACCCCTGGCAGGAGTTTCTTGCAACTAGCTAGTTACGCTCCTCCGTAGCACCTCACTGTCGGTCGTCTCTTCCTCTAGCCAGTCCCGGGAAACGCCGAATTCTGTCACTGCCACTTCACAGGCAGACAGCAGATACTACTCGGTTCCTCTTCGGAGGCGGCTCACTGCTCACGTAAAGCAGAATGAAGTAGAGATAATAGGCTGCCCTGGATAGACTGACTCCTCGTACCACTGCAGCCCTACGTCGCCTCTGTGGATACAGACACGTCATCAGTAAACTGGCCAGTACTGGGGACACTAGGGAATACCACTTACGGACTCTGACATTAACATACAACTCCCCCCACAATAGATGGCGCTGGTTTTCTAGGCTTCACCTCACCAGAGGTCAGCAACAACGATTCTTCGAGCTGACCAGGGCAGGAATCTAGCGTCTCTTGCAGGTATTATACTGCCACCACCCCGAGGCTACTATACATGTCCAAGACGCCGGGGCTACTATACATGTCCAAGACGCCGGGCTACTATACATGTCCAAGACGCCGGGGCTACTATACATGTCCAAGACGCCGGGCTACTATACATGTCCAAGACGGGGCTACTATACATCCACGACGCCGTGGCTACTATACATGTCCAAGACGCCGGGCTACTATACATGTCCAAGACGCCTATACATGTCCAAGGCTACTATACGTGACCAAGACACCGTGGCTACTATACATGTCCAAGACGCCGAGGCTACTATACGTGGCCAAGACACCGTGGCTACTATGCATGTCCAAGAGGCCCGGCTACTATACATGTCCAAGACGCCGTGGCTACTATACATGTCCAAGACGCCGAGGCTACTATACATATCCAAGACGCCGGGGCTACTATACATGTCCAAGACGCCGGGGCTACTATACATGTCCAAGAGGCCCGGCTACTATACATGTCCAAGACGCCGTGGCTACTTTACACGACCAAGACGCCGAGGCTACTATACATATCCAAGACGCCGAGGCTACTATACATGTCCAAGACGCCTGGCTACTATACATGTCCAAGACGCCGAGGCTACTATACATGTCCAAGACGCCGTGGCTACTTTACACGACCAAGACGCCGAGGCTACTATACATATCCAAGACGCCGGGGCTACTATACATGTCCAAGACGCCGTGGCTACTATACACGACCAAGACGCCGAGGCTACTATACATGTCCAAGACGCCGTGGCTACTATACACGACCAAGACGCCGCACAGCGGAAAACAAGACAATACGTTTGCTCTCGATATAAGACTTCTCCATCAAGTGTAATTTGATCTTTTCCGCAGTTTTTCTGTGGATCGAACTCCTGTATGTTAATATTATATATTTTGTGTGGGTCTTGCTTCTCAAGGTCATCAGTTGCCCGTAGGGACAAAACCAGTCATTCTAGTTGTTACTCCATTGCTCCAGTCCGTTGTTTCACTTTTCTAACAATACAAATCTGCAAGTGCAATGTAGCTAATATTTAGATTATTTGTGACATCATTCTTTTGCTCGCACTTCAAATATATTTTTTCTAATTCATTAAGGAACAGAATCACATACAAGGAACTGTGCTGATTTTCCAGTTAACCGAATCTTTCAACAGCGCGGTGTTCTTCTTCCACTAACGCGTATTACCAATGGTTTGTAGGCTACGTTGCTTGTTTTGTTACTTATCTGATCCTGTACTTTCATTCCTTTTACAATTCACTAAACAATACAATTCTATTTAGCAGAAAATAGTGAAGCCGCAGCCGGTGTTCGAATTGCATCACTATAAACAAAACGGTCTGGTGTGTGGTGTGGTCAACCTAGTTAAACGTCGTTTAACTAGGTTGAGAAAGTGTTGTATATTTCTTGTTTATATGCTGTACTTTCTGTTGTTAGTTTATTGTATACCTAAAACTCATGCTGTGAGCAGTACTTTACTGTGCA
>NW_025571506.1:0-46152 GCF_020424385.1 Procambarus clarkii | reverse complement strand
ACAGTCTCCGTGGTGTAGTGGTAAGACACTCGCCTGGCGTTCCGCGAGCGCTGTGTCATGGGTTCGTATCCTGGCCGGGGAGGATTTACTGGGCGCAAATCCTTAACTGTAGCCTCTGTTTAACTCAACAGTAAAATGTGTACTTGGTTGTAACAACGATTCTTCGCGGCGGGGATCGTATTCCAGGGACCTGCCCGAAACCCTTCGCGTACTAGTGGCTCTACAAGAATGTAACAACTCTTGTATATATCTCAATAATAATAATAATAATAATTTCTGGAAGCCACCTCCATCCACAATTCTTACTATCCGCCTTGTGGCAATCTTGAGGTTATCTTGAGATGATTTCGGGGGCTTAGCGTCCCAGCGGCCCGGTCTTCGACCAGGCCTCCTTTTTGTTACACACACCCAGGAAGCAGCCCGTAAGTGCTGTCTAACTCCCAGGTACCTACTTACTGCTAGGTGAACAGGGGGCATCAGGGTGAAAGAAACTGTACCCTGGATCGCATCCGGAACCTCAGGACTACGAATCCCGAGCGCTGTCCACTCAGCTGTCAGGCCCGTGACGCGACACGACAGTTGCTCCATCTATCTCTCTAAACCGCATTTCTTCATCTGTTTTCCTACGTAACATTTGCATTATCTATCTTGCAATCTTGCAAGACTTTCTCTACGTCACTAATAGCGTTACGTCAAGTAGTATCAGAATGCTGGAGCCTTAACCCCAAAATAACTTAAGGATCCTGCTAAGACAGCACGGGATTGGCACCTAAGTATTTAAGACATTAACTTTCAGTAGGTTCAGGGAGCCGGCGGCTGAGCGGACAGAACACTGGACGCGTGATCCTGTGGTCCCGGGTTCGATCCCGGTTGCCGGCGAGAAACAATGGGCAGAGTTTCTTTCACCCTGATGCACCTGTTACCTAGCAGTAAATAGGTACCTGGGAGTTAGTCAGCTGTCACGGGCTGCTTCCTGGGAGTGGAGGCATGGTCGAGGACCGGGCCGCGGGAACACTAAGCTACGAAATCGTCTCAAGATAACTCAAGGTTATACTATATCACAGTTTTGAGGCTAGACAGTCTAGACTATATTATAAGGCATATTCAGGAAGGAAAATATACAGACAGATGGAAAGATATAACAAAAAGGATAATGAGAAAATAAAAGCCGTCAGGGGGATTCGAACCTGCACACAGGGTACTCTCAAGCACACGACCTTTACACCACTGGACCACGATATGGTAAAAAGTAGTGTAACCTGGAATTCAACTGAATCCTCTAGGGATCCTGAGGCATCCAGCTGACACCAAATGAGGGTTTCACATCCGCAAAGAATATATTTAAAAGGTATTACATCAACACAAACTAGAAGGAAATAATAGATATAAATTGGAGAAACTTAGATTTAGGAATAACCTGGGTAAATACTGGTTTGGAAACATAATTGATGATTCATGTAACAAATAACCAGTTAACATAATAAACTTGGGTTTGTTTCAAGCGTAGGTTAGACATATATTAATGAGTATAGGTAGATCAAAATTGAAGCTGCCTCGTGTGGACCAATATACCTTTTGCATTTTACAAAATTCTTATCTACTTAAATATCAAAATCACAATTGAATATTATGAGAGACATCACATAGCGCCGTGAAGGAGGAGATCATAAAGTGTTAAGAATGTTTGACAAACATGTCAGTCATCTTTGGGTGATGACAGATTTTCTGTTCAGGTCAGAGGGCCCAGGATGAGGCTGTTCAAACGATCCAATGCCAGTTATAACAGGAGCTCCCAGGTGGACTAAAATAGTTAAGCGCCAGCTGTCATATCCACCACCATATATCTCCCCGCCACCACCATATATCTCCCCGCCACCACCATATATCTCCCCACCACCACCATATATCTCCCCGCCACCACCATATATCTCCCCACCACCACCATATATCTCCCCACCACCACCATATATCTCCCCACCACTACCATATATCTCCCCACCACTACCATATATCTCCCCACCACCACCATATATCTCCCCACCACCACCATATATCTCCCCACCACCACCATATATCTCCCCGCCACCACCATATATCTCCCCACCACCACCATATATCTCCCCACCACCACCATATATCTCCCCACCACCACCATATATCTCCCCACCACTACCATATATCTCCCCACCACTACCATATATCTCCCCGCCACCACCACCATAAATCTCCCCACCACTACCATATATCTCCCCGCCACCACCATATATCTCCCCGCCACCACCATATATCTCCCCACCACCACCATATATCTCCCCACCACTACCATATATCTCCCCACCACCACCATATATCTCCCCGCCACCACCACCATATATCTCCCCACCACTACCATATATCTCCCCACCACCACCATATATCTCCCCACCACCATATATCTCCCCACCACCACCACCATATATCTCCCCACCACTACCATATATCTCCCCACCACTACCATATATCTCCCCACCACCACCATATATCTCCCCACCACCACCATATATCTCCCCACCACCACCATATATCTCCCCACCACCACCATATATCTCCCCGCCACCACCATATATCTCCCCACCACCATATATCTCCCCGCCCACCACCATATATCTCCCCGCCACCACCATATATCTCCCCACCACCACCATATATCTCCCCGCCCACCATCATATATCTCCCCACCACCATATATCTCCCCGCCACCACCACCATATATCTCCCCACCACTACCATATATCTCCCCACCACCACCATATATCTCCCCACCACCATATATCTCCCCACCACCACCACCATATATCTCCCCACCACTACCATATATCTCCCCACCACCACCATATATCTCCCCACCACTACCATATATCTCCCCACCACTACCATATATCTCCCCACCACCACCATATATCTCCCCACCACCACCATATATCTCCCCACCACCACCATATATCTCCCCACCACCACCATATATCTCCCCACCACCACCATATATCTCCCCGCCACCACCATATATATCCCCGCCCACCACCATATATCTCCCCACCACCACCATATATCTCCCCACCACCACCATATATCTCCCCGCCACCACCATATATCTCCCCGCCACCACCATATATCTCCCCGCCACCACCATATATCTCCCCACCACCACCATATATCTCCCCGCCCACCACCATATATCTCCCCACCACCATATATCTCCCCACCACCATATATCTCCCCGCCACCACCATATATCTCCCCACCACCACCATATATCTCCCCGCCCACCACCATATATATCCCCGCCACCATATATCTCCCCGCCCACCACCATATATCTCCCCACCACCACCATATATCTCCCCACCACCACCATATATCTCCCCACCACCACCATATATATCCCCACCACCACCATATATCTCAACCGCCACCACCATATATCTCCCCACCACCATATATCTCCCCACCACCACCATATATCTCCCCGCCACCACCATATATCTCCCCACCACCATATATCTCCCCACCACCACCATATATCTCCCCGCCACCACCATATATCTCCCCACCACCACCATATATCTCCCCGCCACCACCATATATCTCTCCGCCACCACCATATATCTCCCCGCCACCACCATATATCTCCCTGCCCACCACCATATATCTCCCCACCACCATATATCTCCCCACCACCACCATATATCTCCCCGCCACCACCATATATCTCTCCGCCACCACCATATATCTCCCCACCACCACCATATATCTCCCCGCCACCACCATATATCTCCCCGCCACCACCATATATCTCTCCGCCACCACCATATATCTCCCCGCCACCACCATATATCTCCCCGCCACCACCATATATCTCTCCGCCACCACCATATATCTCCCCGCCACCACCATATATCTCCCCGCCACCACCATATATCTCCCCACCACCACCATATATCTCCCCGCCACCACCATATATCTCCCCGCCACCACCATATATCTCCCCGCCCACCACCATATATCTCCCCACCACCACCATATATCTCCCCGCCCACCACCATATATCTCCCCGCCACCACCATATATCTCCCCACCACCACCATATATCTCCCCGCCCACCACCATATATCTCCCCACCACCACCATATATCTCCCCACCACCACCATATATCTCCCCGCCACCACCATATATCTCCCCGCCACCACCATATATCTCCCCGCCCACCACCATATATCTCCCCACCACCACCATATATCTCCCGCCCCACCACCATATATCTCCCCGCCACCACCATATATCTCCCCGCCCACCACCATATATATCCCCACCACCACCATATATCTCCCCACCACCACCATATATCTCAGCACCACCACCATATATCTCCCCGCCCACCACCATATATCTCCCCACCACCATATATCTCCCCGCCCACCACCATATATCTCCCCACCACCACCATATATCTCCCCGCCCACCACCATATATCTCCCCGCCACCACCATATATCTCCCCGCCACCACCATATATCTCCCCACCACCACCATATATCTCCCCGCCCACCACCATATATCTCCCCGCCCACCACCATATATCTCCCCGCCACCACCATATATCTCCCCGCCCACCACCATATATCTCCCCACCACCACCATATATCTCCCCACCACCACCATATATCTCCCCACCACTACCATATATCTCCCCACCACCACCATATATCTCCCCACCACCATATATCTCCCCACCACCACCACCATATATCTCCCCACCACTACCATATATCTCCCCACCACCACCATATATCTCCCCACCACCACCATATATCTCCCCACCACCACCATATATCTCCCCACCACCACCATATATCTCCCCGCCACCACCATATATCTCCCCCACCACCATATATCTCCCCGCCCACCACCATATATCTCCCCGCCACCACCATATATCTCCCCACCACCACCATATATCTCCCCGCCCACCATCATATATCTCCCCACCACCATATATCTCCCCACCACCACCATATATCTCCCCGCCACCACCATATATATCCCCGCCCACCACCATATATCTCCCCACCACCACCATATATCTCCCCACCACCACCATATATCTCCCCGCCACCACCATATATCTCCCCGCCCACCACCATATATCTCCCCACCACCATATATCTCCCCGCCACCACCATATATCTCCCCACCACCACCATATATCTCCCCGCCCACCACCATATATATCCCCGCCACCATATATCTCCCCGCCCACCACCATATATCTCCCCACCACCACCATATATCTCCCCACCACCACCATATATCTCCCCACCACCACCATATATATCCCCACCACCACCATATATCTCCCCGCCACCACCATATATCTCCCCACCACCATATATCTCCCCACCACCACCATATATCTCCCCGCCACCACCATATATATCCCCGCCACCACCATATATCTCTCCGCCACCACCATATATCTCCCCGCCACCACCATATATCTCCCCGCCACCACCATATATCTCTCCGCCACCACCATATATCTCCCCGCCACCACCATATATCTCACCGCCACCACCATATATCTCCCCACCACCACCATATATCTCCCCGCCACCACCATATATCTCCCCGCCACCACCATATATCTCCCCGCCACCACCATATATCTCCCCGCCCACCACCATATATCTCCCCACCACCACCATATATCTCCCCGCCCACCACCATATATCTCCCCGCCACCACCATATATCTCCCCGCCCACCACCATATATCTCCCCACCACCACCATATATCTCCCCACCACCACCATATATCTCAGCACCACCACCATATATCTCCCCGCCCACCACCATATATCTCCCCACCACCACCATATATCTCCCCGCCCACCACCATATATCTCCCCGCCACCACCATATATCTCCCCGCCACCACCATATATCTCCCCGCCCACCACCATATATCTCCCCACCACCACCATATATCTCCCCGCCACCACCATATATCTCCCCACCACCACCACCATATATCTCCCCACCACCACTATATATCTCCCCGCCACCACCATATATCTCCCCGCCACCATATATCTCCCCACCACCACCATATATCTCCCCGCCACCACCATATATCTCCCCGCCACCATATATCTCCCCACCACCACCATATATCTCCCCGCCACCACCATATATCTCCCCACCACCACCATATATCTCCCCACCACCATATATCTCCCCACCACCATATATCTCCCCACCACCACCATATATCTCCCCACCACCACCATATATCTCCCCGCCACCACCATATATCTCCCCGCCCACCACCATATATCTCCCCACCACCATATATCTCCCCACCACCACCATATATCTCCCCACCACCACCATATATCTCCCCACCACCACCATATATCTCCCCGCCACCACCATATATCTCCCCACCACCACCATATATCTCCCCACCACCACCACCATATATCTCCCCACCACCACCATATATCTCCCCGCCACCACCATATATCTCCCCACCACCACCATATATCTCCCCACCACCACCATATATCTCCCCACCACCACCATATATCTCCCCGCCACCACCATATATCTCCCCACCACCACCATATATCTCCCCGCCACCACCATATATTTCCCCACCACCACCATATATCTCCCCACCACCACCATATATCTCTCTGCCACCACCATATATCTCCCTGCCACCACCATATATCTCCCCACCACCACCATATATCTCCCCACCACCACCATATATCTCCCCACCACCACCATATATCTCCCCACCACCACCATATATCTCCCTGCCACCACCATATATCTCCCTGCCACCACTATATATCTCCCCACCACCACCATATATCTCCCCGCCACTACCATATATCTCCCCGCCACCACCATATATCTCCCCACCACCACCATAGATCTCCCCACCACCACCATATATCTCCCTGCCACCACCATATATCTCCCCACCACCACCATAAATCTCCCCGCCACTACCATATGTCCCTGAAAATGGAAATTCCCGTTCGGAATCATTTTAATAAAATCTGAATTAAACATTTACCTTTTCACCATAATTAAATTCCAGTGTAAATTTCCAACATAAAAAAATAGTTTGAATAAAACTGTCCAAGCGATCAGTAATTAAAAACCTGTGTGGCCACCGGCTTGGTATCTATAGATACTGTGATACATTAGATGCATTAAATAATATCAATATCCATAATAATTAATAATATATATATATATATATATATATATATATATATATATATATATATATATATATATATATATATATATATATTATTACATTCTTGTACATACCAGTTGCGTTGCTTCTGGGAGTATGGGTTCGAGTCACTTCTGGGGTGTGAGTTTTCAGTTGCATATTGTCCTGGGGACCATTCAGGCTTGTTCGCATTTGTGTTCCTCACGTGTGCCCCAAAGAATGAGGTGATTTGGTAAAATGCTATGCCCAAGATTACTATCCGAGTGCCGGCGGTGGGGTGGTTCAAATAGCCTCGGCTATCACCTCATTTTGTCCGGTCGTGATGGTCAAGTGGATTAAGGCGTCTTGTACATACCAGTTGCGTTGCTTCTGGGAGTATGGGTTCGAGTCACTTCTGGGGTGTGAGTTTTCAGTTGCATATTGTCCTGGGGACCATTCAGGCTTGTTCGCATATATATATATATATGATGAGGTGATGAATGAGGAGCTGGAGGATGAGGTGATGAATGAGGAGCTGGAGGATGAGGTGATGAATGAGGAGCTGGAGGATGAGGTGATGAGTGAGGAGCTGGAGGATGACGTGATGAATGAGGAGCTGGAGGATGAGGTGATGAGTGAGGAGCTGGAGGATGAGGTGATGAGTGAGGAGCTGGAGGATGACGTGATGAATGAGGAGCTGGAGGATGAGGTGATGAATGAGGAGCTGGAGGATGAGGTGATGAATGAGGAGCTGAATGATGAGGTGATGAATGAGGAGCTGGAGGATGAGGTGATGAATGAGGAGCTGGAGGATGAGGTGATGAATGAGGAGCTGGAGGATGAGGTGATGAATGGGGAGCTGGAGGATGAGGTGATGAATGGGGAGCTGGAGGATGAGGTGATGAATGAGGAGCTGGAGGATGAGGTGATGAATGAGGAGCTGAAGGATGAGGTGATGAATGAGCAGCTGGAGGATGAGGTGATGAATGAGGAGCTGGAGGATGAGGTGATGAATGAATGGGTATATATATATATATATATATATATATATATATATATATATATATATATATATATATATATATATATATATATATATATATATATATATGTCGTACCTAGTAGCCAGAACGCACTTCTCAGCCTACTATGCAAGGCCCAATTTGCCTAATAAGCCAAGTTTTCATGAATTAATTGTTTTTCGACTACCTAACCTACCTAACCTAACCTAACTTTTTCGGCTACCTAACCTAACCTAACCTATTAAGATAGGTTAGGTTAGGTTAGGTAGGGTTGGTTAGGTTCGGTGATATATCTACGTTAATTTTAACTCCAATAAAAAAAATTGACCTCATACATAATGAAATGTGTAGCTTTATCATTTCATAAGAAAAAAATTAGAGAAAATATATTAATTCAGGAAAACTTGGCTTATTAGCCAAATCGGGCCTTGCATAGTAGGCTGAGAAGTGCGTTCTGGCTACTAGGTACGACATATATATATATATATATATATATATATATATATATATATATATATATATATATATATATATATATATATATATATATATATGTCGTACCTAGTAGCCAGAACGCACTTCTATGCCTACTATTCAAGGCCCGATTTGCCTAATAAGCCAAGTTTTCATGAATAAATTGTTTTTCGACTACCTAACCTACCTAACCTAACCTAACCTAACGTTTTCGGCTACCTAACCTAACCTAACCGATAAAGATAGGTTAGGTTAGGTTAGGTAGGGTTGGTTAGGTTCGGGCATATATCTACATTAATTTTAACTCCAATAAAAAAAAATTGACCTCATACGTAATGAAATGGGTAGCTTTATAATTTCATAAGAAAAAAATTAGAGAAAATATACTAATTCATGAAAACTTGACTTATTAGGCAAATTGGGCCTTGAATAGTAGGCATAGAAGTGAGTTCTGGCTACTAGGTACGACATATATATATATATATATATATATATATATATATATATATATATATATATATATATATATATATATATATATATATATAGGCTTGTACGAGGTCCCCCTCAGGATACAACCCGATAACAGTTGCCTAACTCCCAGGTACCTATTTACTGCTAGGTGAACAGAGGCATTAGGGGGAAAGAACCCATGTGCAGCCATTTCTGCCCCTCCCGGGAGGCGAACCCGGGATCCCCCGATTGTAAGTCACGACCGATGGTAGTAGTTAAGGCGAAGACACTGTATGCACATTAAGCAGGCGCCGTGTTTCTCCGTGTCTCTAGACACGTACAGCGGCCATATTGGGAAGCCTTCCTCAATATGTTATGGAGGACTTTACAACTTACGTCGACTGTGTTAGCTCCTGGTCCCCGCCTTTCTTAAAGGCGCTTGTCTTATGTACTCACTCACAACCTTATTTTCTCTATTATATCTGCTCCGTTTATTTCTCTCTCTCTCGCTTACACACACACACAGGACGACCTGGACAAACTGGAGGAATGGTCTAGAAAATGGCTACTAAAGTTCAACTCAGGAAAGTGCAAACTAATGAAATTAGGCGAAGGGAGCAGGAGGCTAAACACAAGGTACCATCTGGGAGGTGAAATCCTGCAAGAGTCAAATAGAGAGAAAGATCTGGGGGTTGATATCACACCGAACCTGTCCCCAGAGGCCCACATCAAAAGGATATCATCAGCGGCATATGCTAGGTTGGCCAACATAAGAACTGTCTTTAGAAACTTGTGTAAGGAATCGTTCAGGACCCTGTATACCACTTATGTCAGACCAATCCTGGAGTATGCAGCTCCAACCTGGAGTCCATACCTAGTTAAACACAAGACGAAGTTAGAGATGGAAAGCCAATCATCAGTTCCCACTCAGGGGGACACCAATCATCACTTCCCACTCAGGGGGACACCAATCATCACTTCCCACTCAGGGGACACCAATCACCACTTCCCACTCAGGGGGACACCAATCACCACTTCCCACTCAGGGGGACACCAATCACCACTTCCCACTCAGGGGACACCAATCACCACTTCCCACTCAGGGAACACCAATCACCACTTCCCACTCAGGGGACACCAATCACCACTTCCCACTCAGGGGACACCAATCACCACTTCCCACTCAGGGGGACACCAATCACCACTTCCCACTCAGGGGACACCAATCACCACTTCCCACTCAGGGAACACCAATCACCACTTCCCACTCAGGGGACACCAATCACCACTTCCCACTCAGGGGACACCAATCACCACTTCCCACTCAGGGGACACCAATCACCACTTCCCACTCAGGGGACACCAATCACCACTTCCCACTCAGGGGACACCAATCACCACTTCCCACTCAGGGGACACCAATCACCACTTCCCACTCAGGGAACACCAATCACCACTTCCCACTCAGGGGACACCAATCACCACTTCCCACTCAGGGGACACCAATCACCACTTCCCACTCAGGGAACACCAATCACCACTTCCCACTCAGGGGACACCAATCACCACTTCCCACTCAGGGGACACCAATCATCACTTCCCACTCAGGGGACACCAATCACCACTTCCCACTCAGGGGACACCAATCACCACTTCCCACTCAGGAGGACACCAATCACCACTTCCCACTCAGGGGACACCAATCACCACTTCCCACTCAGGGGACACCAATCATCACTTCCCACTCAGGAGGACACCAATCACCACTTCCCACTCAGGGGGACACCAATCACCACTTCCCACTCAGGGGACACCAATCATCACTTCCCACTCAGGGGACACCAATCACCACTTCCCACTCAGGGGACACCAATCACCACTTCCCACTCAGGGGACACCAATCACCACTTCCCACTCAGGGGACACCAATCATCACTTCCCACTCAGGGGACACCAATCATCACTTCCCACTCAGGGGACACCAATCATCACTTCCCACTCAGGGGACACCAATCACCACTTCCCACTCAGAGGACACCAATCATCACTTCCCACTCAGGGGACACCAATCACCACTTCCCACTCAGGGGACACCAATCACCACTTCCCACTCAGGGGACACCAATCATCACTTCCCACTCAGGGGACACCAATCATCACTTCCCACTCAGGGGACACCAATCATCACTTCCCACTCAGGGGGACACCAATCACCACTTCCCACTCAGGGGACACCAATCACCACTTCCCACTCAGGGGACACCAATCACCACTTCCCACTCAGGGGGACACCAATCATCACTTCCCACTCAGGGGACACCAATCATCACTTCCCACTCAGGGGACACCAATCATCACTTCCCACTCAGGGGGACACCAATCACCACTTCCCACTCAGGGGACGCCAATCACCACTTCCCACTCAGGGGGACACCAATCATCACTTCCCACTCAGGGGGACACCAATCATCACTTCCCACTCAGGGGGACACCAATCACCACTTCCCACTCAGGGGGACACCAATCACCACTTCCCACTCAGGGGGACACCAATCACCACTTCCCACTCAGGGGGACACCAATCACCACTTCCCACTCAGGGGACACCAATCACCACTTCCCACTCAGGGGACACCAATCACCACTTCCCACTCAGGGGACACCAATCACCACTTCCCACTCAGGGGACACCAATCATCACTTCCCACTCAGGGGACACCAATCATCACTTCCCACTCAGGGGACACCAATCATCACTTCCCACTCAGGGGACACCAATCATCACTTCCCACTCAGGGGACACCAATCATCACTTCCCACTCAGGGGACACCAATCATCACTTCCCACTCAGGGGACGCAAAAGCCCTGAATTACCTCACTTAATGTTGACATTTCGCTTCTCTTCAGCGTTCCAATACAATTTTATATATCAAAATCCCACCTATAAGACCTATATAAGCTCACGCCTATATAGGTCTTATAGGTCTTATAGGTCAACCTTTATTTTTTTATCAATATAATATTTTATCTTGCAGGACTAAAGGGGTAATCATTCAGACAAATTACATCATTAAGTAAATAGAAATTGGTTAAATTTCAAGAATCAATTGGAAATTGAGTCTTACAAATTTGTGGACCTCGGATATTAATTGGATATTTAGAAATATCCCTTGAATATATTACCTGCTATCTCGGTATTATCGTCGGAAGATTGATGGTATCTTTGAATATCGTGGAAATGCTTGCTGCCTTAGAATATCGTGAAAATATTAACACGTGTCTTGAAATATCGTGGAAATATTAATTTGTATTTCGTATGTGGCAAAATTAATTTTTATCTCGATAAATCCCAGGAATATTATCTGGGATATCTAAATATCGCAGGTTTATTTGTTGAAAACCTTTAAGCTAATTTTAGGATACAGGATATTCTGTTATCCTAGAGGTCATATCCACGATGGAATCTACGATGACTTGACGTCACCTAGAAGAAGATATCATAATTTAATCGTTAATAAATCAAAAGTAAACGTGAGCAAGATATTTCCAATCTATAATTTATTATACAGAATAAAGGTTGCTAATAACTGAGACACCGTTTGTTAGTTAACATAATTCAACTCTACACGCCAAGAATGTTGTTATTCTGTATGTTAAGTGGATCACAAGTTACTATGTCATAGCACACAGGTCGTAAGTACTACTATTATAGACATCTTAAGACATTTAAATGTCTATAACAGATGTTACACATATCTAACTCAGATGTTTTGTAATAGTGTTCGAAGTGAACTTAACCACGTAGCGAACAAACACCTGTGTAACGTCCTCCACAGGTGTTTATGTCTGTTAGGTCGTTATGACACTGGTTAAACAAGGTTATTTTATCTCTTTAAACACTTAAACAACTACGAATCTTGTAACATGTTCAGGACATGACCTGCCGATAGTTTCTGTTCTCCGAAGTGATAAGATGTCAAATATAAACATTAATCTTACGTTCCTTCTTATCACCCTGGAAACACAAACCGGAACTGTCTCTATTTTCCGCTTGTTACAACTTGTAATAAAGTTGTTACATCTTGGCTTAACGTGTTTATGACGTATTAGAACGTTGTTACAACGTGTTATATGGGTTGTTATAACTGGTTAGGTGTTAAAAACTTGTTCGAACGTTGTACCAACGTCGTAGTTTCGGTGTGTGTTTGGTGGGTGCAACGTTGGTTCATTCGTCCTTTGAGAGAAAATGGTAACAAGCGCAATACGTAATACGTAACAAGCTCAATACGAAAATTTTCAAAACAAGCAATACGTAATACGTAACAAGCGCAAAACGCAAAATCTCCGAAAATTCATAAGAATTTTCGTATATAATTTCATAAATAGAACATTAGTCTGATTATGGTGCTTATGAACAAATGTACTTCTAATAGGTTAATACGTCAACATTAAAGCCTTAAGCCTTTAATATGTCAAACGTAAGCCATGTATGGTTATAACTATCCTACATCCATCATCGTGGATAAGCTTTCTTGTGGTAAAGCCGTGGGTAAAGCTGGCTTAATCCAGGCTTTATAAAACCAGCAAGTCACGTAGGCTTTACACACAGCTAAAGACAGCAGAAATTTAACAATGTATAAGTGAAAATTTTCCACAACATTAACTGGCATATCTTAACATGGTGGGAACATTAACTTGTATCTATACACGCGTTATCTCAGTGAATACAAAAAAAATCCAATTCATTTTTAAAGTTTCCAACTTTTCAGCTTCGTCCATCCTCTTTTTCTATCCCTGTATCCCTTTCATTCCTCTTCCTGCTGCTGTAGCGGGGTGAGAATAGCTTGAGCTACCTCATCCCTTTATGTGTATTTTACCTCAATAAACTTATTTCAATTTCAATTTTCCTCTTGCTGCTGCTTCCACTTTCTTCATTCCTGCAATCCAGTTCTTAGTCCATTCACAAACCCATTAATTAAAGCATGTTGGTATTTCGCTCTTGCATTCACCTGTTCAATTATGTGAGATTGAATTAGAGGATTGTGGCCACACAATCCTCTAATCTTTAGCCACACTCTGATACAAGAGTGTGGCTAAAGGCACGGGTGGGGGGGGGGGGTGTTATCTGTTGGGGGGATTAACACCAGGGGATAGATTCACGAAGCAGTTACGCAAGTACTTACGAACTTGGAGCCAGATTCACGAAGCAGTTACGCAAGTACTTACTAACTTGGAGCCTGATTCACGAAGCAGTTACGCAAGTACTTACGAACTTGGAGCCTGATTCACGAAGCAGTTACGCAAGTACTTACGAACTTGGAGCCAGATTCACGAAGCAGTTACGCAAGTACTTACGAACTTGGAGCCTGATTCACGAAGCAGTTACGCAAGTACTTACGAACTTGGAGCCAGATTCACGAAGCAGTTACGCAAGTACTTACGAACTTGGAGCCAGATTCACGAAGCAGTTACGCAAGTACTTACGAACTTGGAGCCAGATTCACGAAGCAGTTACGCAAGTACTTACGAACGTGTACACCTTTCCTGAATCTTTAACGGCTTTGATTGCATTTATTAAACTGTTTACAAGCATGAAAACTTGCCAATCAACTGTTGTTATTGTTATAAACAGCCTCCTGGTGCTTCGGAGCTCATTAACTGTTTAATAATTGTAAACAAAGCCGCCAAAGATTGAGAAAAGATGTGCAGGTTCGTAAGTGCTTGCGTAACTGCTTCGTGAATCTGGCCCAAGGTTCGTAAGTGCTTGCGTAACTGCTTCGTGAATCTGGCCCCAGGTTCGTAAGCGCTTGCGTAACTGCTTCGTGAATCTGGCCCCAGGTTCGTAAGTCCTTGTGTAACTGCTTCATGAATCTGGCCCCAGGTTCGTAAGTGCTTGCGTAACTGTTTCATGAATCTGGCTCCAGGTTCGTAAGTCCTTGTGTAACTGCTTCGTGAATCTGGCCCAAGGTTCGTAAGTGCTTGCGTAACTGCTTCGTGAATCTGGCCCCAGGTTCGTAAGCGCTTGTGTAACTGCTTCGTGAATCTGGCCCCAGGTTCGTAAGTCCTTGCGTAACTGCTTCATGAATCTGGCCCCTGGATATTCTTGCGGGGGCCCTAAGCCTCTGGCGGTGGGGGGAAAGCGCCAAGCCATTACGACTATATAGCACTTGGAAGGAGGTCAGGATTTGGGATGGGACGGGGGGAAGGAATGGTGCCCAACCACTTGAACGGTCGGGGATTGAACGCCGACCTGCATGAAGCGAGACCGTCGCTCTACCGTCCAGCCCAAGTGGTTGGGTGGCGGTGGGGAAAGTGATTGTGCCTTATGTCTTGCTTTCAGCAATTATGTCCATTGTATTGAATAACTTCTGCTGTGTTAAATCTCACTAGTAATCTTGGGCCAGATTCACGAAGCCGTTACGCAAGCACTTACGAATCTGTACATCTTTTCTCAATCTTTGGCGGCTTTGTTTACAATTATTAAACAATTAATGAGCTCCGAAGCACCAGGAGGCTGTTTATAACAATAACAACAGTTGAATGGGAAGTTTTCATGCTTGTAAACTGTTTAATAAATATAACCAAAGCCGTCAAAGATTGTGGAAAGATGTACACGTTCGTAAGTGCTTGAGTAACTGCTTCGTGAATCCAGGTCCTTATGTGTACTGTTGAAAAGTCTTGGGTAATTGACCCAATCACTTGGGCTGGACGGTAGGACGACGGTTTCGCTTCATGCAGGTCGGCGTTCAATTCCCGACCGTCCAAATGGTTGGGCACCATTCCTTCCCCCCGTCCCATCCCCAATCCTTATCCTGACCCCTTCCCAGTGCTATATAGTCATAATGGCTTGACGCTTTCACCCTGATAGTTCCCTTCCCCTTGGGCCTTTGATGTTGATAAGTACTCTCTCAGAGTACCTATTGCACCTCTGCTTTTGAACGGAGCTATGTTGCATTTCCTGCCAAACCTCTCAGTCTCATTTTTGGAGACCAAGGCTCATATTTTGGAGTCCTGTAGGTCACTTAGACGAGAGAGAAAGACCATGTTGGTCTCATGGAGCGCTCTCCGTGTACACATTGCCAACCAGTTCTCCGCACTTGGACGTACAGATTAAAACTGTTGAAGGATCACCAATAATTTAGACGTTTTACTGAATAGATTCTGACAGTGACGGGTACAGGTTCAGCTGGGAGGACAGCTTCAGCTGGGAGGACAGGTTCAGCTGGGAGTACAGGTTCAGCTGGGAGGACAGCTTCAGCTGGGAGTACAGGTTCAGCTGGGAGGACAGCTTCAGCTGGGAGGACAGGTTCAGCTGGGAGTACAGGTTCAGCTGGGAGTACAGGTTCAGCTGGGAGGTCAGGTTCAGCTGGGAGGACAGGTTCAGCTGGAAGGTCAGGTTCAGCTGGGAGGTCAGGTTCAGCTGGGAGGACAGGTTCAGCTGGGAGTACAGGTTCAGCTGGGAGGACAGGTTCAGCTGGGAGGACAGGTTCAGCTGGGAGGACAGGCTCAGCTGGGAGGACAGGTTCAGCTGGAAGGTCAGGTTCAGCTGGAAGGTCAGGTTCAGCTGGGAGGTCATGTTCAGCTGGGAGGACAGGTTCAGCTGGTAGGTCAGGTTCAGCTGGGAGTACAGGTTCAGCTGGGAGGACAGGTTCAGCTGGGAGTACAGGTTCAGCTGGGAGTACAGGTTCAGCTGGGACAGGTTCAGCTGGGAGTACAGGTTCAGCTGGGAGTACAGGTTCAGCTGGAAGCACAGGTTCAGCTGGGAGTACAGGTTCAGCTGGGAGTACAGGTTCAGCTGGGAGTACTGGTTCAGCTGGGAGTACAGGTTCAGCTGGGAGTACTGGTTCAGCTGGGAGCACAGGTTCAGCTGGGAGCACAGGTTCAGCTGGGAGTACAGGTTCAGCTGGGAGGACAGGTTCAGCTGGGAGTACAGGTTCAGCTGGGAGCACAGGTTCAGCTGGGAGGACAGGTTCAGCTGGGAGGACAGGTTCAGCTGGAAGCACAGGTTCAGCTGGGAGTACAGGCTCAGCTGGGAGTACAGGTTTGGAAGCATAGGCTTGAAACATTAGCCTTGCAAGTTCAGGCTTGGAATTATAAGCCTGGAAATACAGGCCTAGAAGTATAAGCCTTAAAGCATTACTCTGTAAATATACCCCTGGAATTATTAGTCTGGAAGCAAAAGAATTTTGGTAAAGGAAAATAGAGAGAGAAGTCTAGTGGTGTCAGGAAGAATGGAGTGACCAGGTAATATGAATAATTTATAGTCCAGGAAGACCTAAAAAAGTTAGTATGCCAGTAAGGAAGAGAGGCAAAGGGAAGGGCGTAGTAGGAGCAGAAGGAAGTAAGGAAGAGAGAGGCAGAGGGGCGTAGTAGGAGCAGAAGGAAGGAAGTAAGGAAGAGAGAGACAAAGGGAAGGGTGTGGTAGGAGGAGTGTAAGAGGAGCCAAGACACGACACAGAGCCTTGGGTCGGAGAGCCTAAACTACTAAACTTTGATCATTACTCTCCTTCAGACTATTTTTGTGTACCATCTCCTGGTAACTTGTTTGTGGTATTATTTTGGTGTCCTGTAGGTCACTTGCACGAGAGAGAGAGAGAGAGAGAGAGAGAGAGAGAGAGAGAGAGAGAGAGAGAGAGAGAGAGAGAGAGAGAGAGAGAGAGAGAGAGAGAGAGAGAGAGAGAGAGAGAGAGAGAGGGGGGGGGGGGACAGTAGAAACGAGAGAGAAGGTGGATGAATGTTGCAAGAAAGCGGAGGAGAAAGGGTATGGAGAAACATGCAGATTAGAGGACGGGTGAGAGAGGTCGGGTAGAATAAATGAAAGGATTGGAGAGGAGAGGGAGAGGATGAAAGGTGGAGACGAGGGGATAGTAGGGGAGAATGATCGAGAGAAGAAGAAACAATGTTAGAAGTAAATAAATAGGCATTGCCGTTAATAATGTTAATAAAGTATGAAATACTTAAAGAGTTTTTGCACTTTTTTTGCTTTCTAAACAGCGTGTTTTTGTATGCTACAGAATTGTATTTGTGGGCCAGAATGGAACGGAAGTTTGAAACAAAAAGTACATAGGAATTTTTAGTTTGGTGTTGTTGATTTGTGTAAAGGTACTCTATGTTGTTTGGTTTCAATTGTTCCTCTCTCTCTCTCTCTCTCTCTCTCTCTCTCTCTCTCTCTCTCTCTCTCTCTCTCTCTCTCTCTCTCTGTCTTATTTAGGTAAAGATGAAGGGTAGGGAGAGAACGTGCCTGCTTTATCTCGTGATTTTAACTCTCCCAAGAGAGGCATTGTTTATTTAAGAAGTCTCGACTTTCACAGCAAATACCTCGCATCTCACTTTCTCTCCTCCAGTACCTGGGTCCTCCAGTACCTGGGCCCTCCAGTACCTGGGCCCTCCAGTACCTGGGTCCTCCAGTACCTGGGCCCTCCAGTACCTGGGCCCTCCAGTACCTGGGTCCCTCCAGTACCTGGGCTCTCCAGTACCTGGGTCCCTCCAGTACCTGGGTCCTCCAGTACCTGGGCCCTCCAGTACCTGGTCCTCCAGTACCTGGGTCCCTCCAGTACCTGGGCTCTCCAGTACCTGGGTCCCTCCAGTACCTGGGTCCTCCAGTACCTGGGCCCTCCAGTTCCTGGTCCCTCCAGTACCTGGTCCCTCCAGTACCTGGGCCCCTCCAGTACCTGGGCTCTCCAGTACCTGGGTCCCTCCAGTACCTGGGTCCTCCAGTACCTGGGCCCTCCAGTTCCTGGTCCCTCCAGTACCTGGTCCCTCCAGTACCTGGGCCCCTCCAGTACCTGGGTCCTCCAGTACCTGGGCCCTCCAGTTCCTGGTCCCTCCAGTACCTGGTCCCTCCAGTACCTGGGCCCCTCCAGTACCTGGGCTCTCCAGTACCTGGGCCCCTCCAGTACCTGGGTCCTCCAGTACCTGGGCCCTCCAGTTCCTGGTCCCTCCAGTACCTGGTTTCTCCAGTACCTGGGCCCCTCCAGTACCTGGGCTCTCCAGTACCTGGGCCCCTCCAGTACCTGGGCCCTCCAGTTCCTGGTCCCTCCAGTACCTGGTCCCTCCAGTACCTGGGCCCCTCCAGTACCTGGGCTCTCCAGTACCTGGGCCCTCCAGTACCTGGCCCCTCCAGTACCTGGGTCCTCCAGTACCTGGGCCCCTCCAGTACCTGGGTCCTCCAGTACCTGGGTCCTCCAGTACCTGGCCCCTCCAGTATCTGGCCCCTCCAGTACCTGGGTCCTCCAGTACCTGGGCCCCTCCAGTACCTGGGTCCTCCAGTACCTGGGTCCTCCAGTACCTGGCCCCTCCAGTACCTGGCCCCTCCAGTACCTGGGTCCTCCAGTACCTGGCCTCTCCAGTACCTGGGTCCTCCAGTACCTGGTCCCTCCAGTACCTGGGTCCTCCAGTACCTGGTCCCCTCCAGTACCTGGGCCCTCCAGTACCTGGGCCCCTCCAGTACCTGGGTCCTCCAGTACCTGGGTCCTCCAGTACCTGGGTCCTCCAGTACCTGGCCCCTCCAGTACCTGGGTCCTCCAGTACCTGGCCCCTCCAGTACCTGGGTCCTCCAGTACCTGGCCCCTCCAGTACCTGGGTCCTCCAGTACCTGGGTCCTCCAGTACCTGGGTCCTCCAGTACCTGGCCCCTCCAGTACCTGGCCCCTCCAGTACCTGGTCCCTCCAGTACCTGGTCCTTCCAGTACCTGGTCCCTCCAGTACCTGGGTCCCTCCAGTACCTGGGTCCCTCCAGTACCTGGGTCCTCCAGTACCTGGCCCCTCCAGTACCTGGGTCCTCCAGTACCTGGTCCCTCCAGTACCTGGTCCCTCCAGTACCTGGTCCCTCCAGTACCTAGTCCCTCCAGTACCTGGTCCCTCCAGTACCTGGTCCCTCTAGTACCTGGTCCCTCCAGTACCTGGCCCCTCCAGTACCTTGCTCCTCCAATACCTGGGTCCTCCAGTACCTGGCTCCTTCAGTACCTGGTCCCTCCAATACCTGGGTCCTCCAATACCTGGCCCCTCCAGTACCTGGGCCCCTACAGTACCTGGCCCCTCCAGTACCTGGCCCCTCCAGTATCTGGGTCCTCCAGTTCCTGGGTCCTCCAGGACCTGGGTCCCTCCAGTACCTGGTCCCTCCAGTAATTGGCCCCTCCAGTACCTGGTCCCTCCAGTACCTGGGTCCTCCAGTAACTGGGTCCTCCAGTACCTGGGTCCTCCAGTACCTGGGTCCTCCAGTACCTGGGCCCTCCAGTACCTGGGTCCTCCAGTACCTGGTCCCCTCCAGTACCTGGTCCCTCCAGTACCTGGTCCCTCCAGTATCTGGGTCCTCCAGTACCTGGTCCCTCCAGTACCTGGTCCCTCCAGTACCTGGGTCCTCCAGTACCTGGGTCCTCCAGTACCTGGTCCCTCCAGTACCTGGTCCCTCCAATACCTGGCCCCCTCCAATATCTGGGTCCTCCAGTACCTGGTCCCTCCAGTACCTGGTCCCTCCAGTACCTGGTCCCTCCAGTACCTGGGTCCTCCAGTACCTGGCCCCTCTAGTACCTGGTCCCTCCAGCACCTGGTCCCTCCAGTACCTGGTCCCTCCAATACCTGGCCCCTCCAATACCAGGCCCCTTCCAGTACCTGGTCCCTCCAGTACCTGGGTCCTCCAGTACCTGGTCCCTCCAGCACCTGGTCCCTCCAGTACCTGGTCCCTCCAATACCTGGCCCCTCCAATACCAGCCCCCCTTACCTACCTCCTTTGATACCAGGCACATTCCTTCCTCCCCTCCAATGCCTGGTAAAACACTCCCTCCCCTCCAATATCTGGCACCTCCCCCCCCCTCCAATATCTGGCACCCCCTTCCTCCCACTCAGATATCTGGCACTCCGTCTCGCCGAACACCTGGCCCACCTGTAGCTCAGGATGTGTCCAAGGTAAATAGGCAGGTCGCTGGGAGCTGGTGCGCCAGTTAGTTCTGTCTCACACTGTCTTTAACACCTGTCAGCGCTCATCTTCTGCTGGGGCGCGTCTGTGGAATCCTTGTTCTCTTAAACAGTGTAGCGCAGTCCTCTGGAAGCATCTAGGACCGTCTGCAAGCGTCTAGGACCGTCTACAGGCGTCAAGCGTGCGTCGCGACCGTCTACAGGCGTCTAGCGTGCGTCGCGACCGTCTACAAAGCGTCTAGCGAGCGTCTTCTGACGTCTAGCGTGCGTCGCGACTGTCTACAAGCGTCTAGCGAGCGTCTTCTGGCGTCTAGCGTGCGTCCCGACCGTCTACAGGCGTCTAGCGAGCGTCTTCTGGCGTCTAGCGTGCGTTGCGACCGTCTACAAGCGTCTAGCGAGCGTCTTCTGGCGTCTAGCGAGCGTCTTCTGGCGTCTAGCGTGCGTCGCGACCGTCTACCGGCGTCTAGCGAGATGATCAAGCGATCATCTACAGGAGTCTAGCGAACATTGTATCTTTCTAGTAGTTCTTAGCGAGCGTCTGGGCGTCTATAGATCGTCTAGCAGAGATGACGGCCCCGTCTTAGCGTCTAGCGAGTGTTGTGGTCGTCTAGCAATACCTTGCAAAGGTTGCAGCTGTCTGGTAACGTGTAGTGAGGATTGTGGCTCGTCTTGACGGTGCTTAATGTGTCACGGCCCTCTGATAACTTACAAGTGCATCATTCGCTGAGCGCTCGCTAGGTAGCAGGCTCCCTACATCAGGAGATTTTGGCGGTGTGTGTGTGTGTGTGTGTGTGTGTGTGTGTGTGTGTGTGTGTGTGTGTGTGTGTGTGTGTGTGTGTGTGTGTGTGAAGTGATTAGATTCCTTCATTGCCAGATCGTAAAACACGCAGAATCTAACTCTAGTTTGTCTTCCAAACTCTAGTTCACCTTCCTTTACCCTCTTGTTTCTTCACTAACTCCTTCACCTCTTGCGTCTTCACTAGGAATCCTCCGTGCACACGTCTTGCAAGTAGAGGAGCTCCTCCTGCGGTAATTATTGACGCCTGTGTTTTGTCTCGTGGGTGCGGGCCGGGAGCCGGCCTTCCAGGGCTTAATTACTGCTAAACTCACTCCTGGGAAATTGAGCTCCAGTTCACTGTTAAATAGTCATTCACAGCTTAACCCCCTCCCCCCCTCACTATTCAACCCCCTCCCCCCCTCACTATTCAACCCCCTCCCCCCCTCACTATTCAACCACCTCCCTCTCTCCCCACTTCCGCTCAAAACATTGACTAGTTGACTTTAAATTTTTTTGTATATCGCCAAGTGTGACTCGTCCAATACCAGTTTGGTACTCGTCCAGTTTGATGTTAGTGCATTCACTCTGAAAATTGATTTTGCTGCAGTGTATTCACCTAGTTGTGCTTGCGGGGGTTGAGCTCTGGCTCTTTCTTACGGTCTCTCAACTGTCTCTTAATCAATTCCACCCCCCCCCTATCCCCCCAAAAATGGAGGCTGTGGCAACTGTCTAACTCCCAGGTACCTATTTACTGCTAGGTACCAGGGGCATCAGAGTGAAAGAAACTTTGCCCATTTGTTTTCCGCCATCACAGAAAATGTGTGTGTGTGTGTTTCTATTTGTGTTTGCAGGATCGAGGTGTTAGCTCTTGGACCCCGCCTTTCTAACCGTCGGTTGTCTCATATACTGACTCCTGATCCTGTGATTAACACTTCTGTTCAGCAAAACACGATCTGTCGATCACCTAAACTATTCGGATAGGATTCAGTGCCATTGCTTCTAAACAATTAGATTGAAGGCTCGTTATCAGTGATTACCCCAAGCATCAAATATAAAATAGTTTTGCCTATCCAGAAGCGTTCAAACCTAGGAGACTCGTCTAGCCAATCGAACTGATCCTCATTAGTCCGTGAAGCGTCAGTTCTGCGGTGCATAAAGTGTGAGGACAGGTTGACGTGAGAGACTGTTTAGGAAAGCATAGTATTATGTACGCTGGTCACGTGACTAGACCCAGGGGGAAGACCAAGAAGGGTCCCCCAGCCAGGAGATACAAGGTATGTCTGGTGGGACCAGAGACCTCAGGGGCCACAATCCCCCTGCGGGTCTATTACAATTACTGGAGATTGTACGGCCTGAAGACGTTCTGCCTCCACATGAAGAGGGAAAAGGTGGGTGCACATGGAACAGGTTCTTTAGGTTCTGTGCATGTTAATTGTTTGTTTGGCCTGAGGAAATGGTCTTAATTCTCGCTTATTGCATATTGCAGGCGCTGAGCAGGTGCATGTTGGCCTCAGGTGTGGTGTATTTTAACAATTGTGTGTGAATAATGTCACCAACAAAGGTCTCATGTTAGTTAATCCAGCCGACAAACACTGCTGTTTAGGAATGGAAAAACATTTACACAGTACTCAACTGATGTCGTTCGAACACTTTTCAGTGTTCGAATCACCACGCTGTAAAATGCTCAGCCCGTCCTCCAAACAAAGACCCAAAAGTGATTCCATGCACCCGCCAAACCCCCCGCTGTTTATGAATGAAAAACAGTTTACAGTGGTTTATAAACAGCGGTGTTTAGCGTCTGGAGCAACGAACATTTGGTCTTTAATGAGGCCGGGCTGTGTTCAGAGAGGTGAGACCTTCGATCACAGGAAACGCCCGCCAAACAAACACCGAAACTACGACGTTGGTATAACGTTCGAACAAGTTTTAACACCTCCTAACCAGTTATAACAACCAATATAGCAAGTTGTAACAACGTTCTAATACGTCATAAACACGTTAAGCCAAGATGTAACAACTTTATTACAAGTTGTAACAAGCGGAAAATACAGACAGTTTCGGTTTGTGTTTCCAGGGCGGAGCACTGTTTGATAAAATATCTAACATAAACTGTTGAGAGTTGCGTTTAAAGTGATTTTTATCCATAAACAATGGAATCTAGACCTGTAATATGAGCATTTGGCTATTGCGAGTACAGGTTGTTATCTGACGTTATCTTCGGGGATGATAACTCTGGCACTGGAAATGCTTCTACACAAATTTACAGAGTGTGGCGATCAGAAATTTAGTGTATCAGTGCAACTAAAATTAATTACCAAGTTAATCAGCGGAGTGATAATGCATTTTAGGTTCTTGTTTAAAACTGAGTAAACCATTGAGTGTGAACAATTGAGTGTGAACCATTGAGTGTGAACCATTGAGTGTGAACCATTGAGTGTGAACCATTGAGTGTGAACCATTGAGTGTGAACCATTGACTGAACCAGTGTGGAGTTGCGTGGTGACCACCGGCCAGGTCGGACGCTCCTGAGGTCTCTCCGCACTGGCTAGTGTTTACGTTGGGTGATTGCTTGTTTGCCCTGCTGGTGGTGGTTTGCCACTGACAGGGTGACGTTTGCCTTCGCCATGGGGTCATCTCGCCCTCCAGTGCAGAGGACATTGTCGGCTGGTCTAGCGTTTACGGTGCCGGTGGACCATCCATTGGTTGGTGTCGCCCTGGTGGACGTGCTTCATGTGCAGCTGTCGGACCTGGTGGGCGTCCAGCTGCTTCAGGGCAACCGTGCTGTGGTAAAGTTCCGCCTCCAGGCTGCCTTTCAGGTGTTTCTCGAGCGTTGTGAGGGGCGTGTTTACCCACTCCCTGATTCAGCTGGCTCAGTTAAGGTGGTGAATCTTAGTGTCACCTTGACGTCTGTGGCGGTGCATGGTGCCCCCTTCGAATTTCAGGACGACTTTTTAACCTCCTGTTTTGAGCGATTTGGGACCGTGTTAAGTGTTCGTTGGAACAAGGTCGTTGCCGGGCACTGTGTTGGTATGCTTGACGGCTCCCGCACCCTGACGATGTCGCTGAAGTGTAGTGTACCGTCGTCGATGTCCGTGTTGGGTTACACGCTCCGCTGCTTGTACCGGGGTCAACCGCGCACCTGTTATCGGTGTGGTCACGAGGGTCACCTGGCTGCGGCGTGCGACGTGGGAGCACCTGGTCGGGTGCATGTTTTTCGTGCAGAGGATTTCCCGCCCTTGTTACGTTCGGACGGTTCTGAGGATGGAGTAGGTGCTGTGCCTGAGGCGCCTGATTGCCTGTCTGCTGCTCCGCCTGTTGGGGCGAGTTCTACGGCGACACGTCAGGTGACTGCTATGGCCCCTGGGGTTGTTGAGCCGGTGTGTGTGGGTGTCGGGCCGTCGCCTGAGCTGCGTGTAGTGAAGGATGTCTCGGTGGAGGTCCATGTCCCGCCCCCGCCTGTGGATGTGATACCGGCTCCCGGGGACGCGGGTTCTGCTGTTTTAGAGGGGGTGCTTCGGCAGGGGGAGGTGCCTGCCGTGTCTGTGTGTGTTGGTGACTGTAGTTCTGCTCTTTCCGTCCCTTTGCAGAAGCGTGCGCGTCGGTGTTCTGAGGCTGTTTCCCTGGATGATGTGGACAGTGTGGGTGATGTGGCCTCTGTGGACTCTTCGGACGGTGCGGGTGTGGCCTGTGTGGATGTACAGATGGTGGCCGTGCCTGCGGCGGGGCCTGCTGGGCGTGGTGTGGTGAGGCCTGTCTCGAAACGTTCACGGCGGGCTCGGAGTGTGTCTCCCCTTCGTGGTGTGCCTTGGGAGGAGGTGGGGGAGTATGGTAATCTGGCGCCCCCCGCCGAGAATGGTGGTGCTGTGAGGGGCTCCGACGTTGCTACCTGTGCCTCTCCTCCTGCGTCTCCTGCTGTTGGATCTCCGCAGTGGGGGGTTGTCCCTGCTGATCGGGACCTCGTCGTGATGTTGCGGAAAGATGTGCGCCAGAGGGCCTCGGCTCCTGTGCCCGGTGGTGGGGTCGGTGCCGCGCCTGCGTCCCCTGCTGTATCCCCTCCTTCCTTGCTCCAGTCTGGGGATTGCCTAGTCCCGTCTGCTGGGGTCGTGCCCTGTGAGGGTCCGGAGTTGGGCCCTTATCGGGATGCCCGGGTGCTTCCGATCCCGTGGTGCTCGTCCACTGTCTGGGTGTCGCGGGTGAAGGAGTTTGTGTATAGGGTGCCGGATAGGATGTCTCAGCCGAGGGCGCCGCCTGGTGGCCGGCTGCCCGCTGACCTGCGGGTGATATGGGAAGCGTACTGCTTGCGCTTTCCGATACACAAGTTTCCGGAGAAGTATTAGTTCCCGTCTTGCGCACGCTGCTACGCCGTGCATGGATCAGCTGCCACCGTGATCGCGACGCCCCGCCCCCCGGTGCGGGGAGTCTCCCTCTAACGTTCGCCTCTGTTTTCGTCGCCACTCCTCTCTCTACGGCCCATCACATCTACCGCTTTTGACTTTCTTCTCCTCCTGACCGTCAACGCGTCTCCTTACATCTGTCCTGGTGCAGTCATCGGGAGGGTTACCCCTTCATGCAAACTGCGCCTATTCTCAAGAAGAAGAAGAACCAGTGTGTTACGGTTCGCTGGAGCCAGTAAGCGGGTTCTTTCGGTTTAATATGCCATATAGCCTCTATGATCCTACCCCAAGTCAATGGCAAGTTGTCAAGAATTAGCAGGAAGTAATAGTGGGAGGACTAAAAGGGGGATAAAAAAGACCCAATTACACCTTCACTAAAATATTACCTATCGAAGTATAACTACATGGTCCAGGACGGACCGAAACGTCGTCGTCCCTTCAACTTCTAGTGTGTGGTCTGGTCAATATAACTACACTTTTGTACACAGTGTCGCTTTCACACTTTTTTTAGGGGAGCCGGTCGGCCGAGCGGACAGTACGCTGGACTTGTGATCCTGGGTTCGATCCCAGGCGCCGGCGAGAAATAATGGGCAGAGTTTCTTTCACCCTATGCCCCTGTTACCTAGAAGTAAAATAGGTACCTGGGTGTTAGTCAGCTGTCACGGGATGCTTCCCGGGGGTGGAGGCCTGGTCGAGGACCGGGCCGCGGGGACACTAAAAAAGCCCCGAAATCATCTCAAGATAACCTTCAACCAGGACACTCAATATATATATGTAGTGTACTTCAAAACCCGACGAGTCTACTGTCTTCATGTGTATATCGTCCACGTTCAATGGCAAACACCAGCGAGTTCACCTTCGTCAATACGGGCCAGTCCCACACCGTCTCGTCACGGTGGCAGCATACCCCACACCTGCTCTCCAGCAACACACCGGCAGAGGGCTTCAGCAACACACTTACAGGGGGTCACAAATAATCACTTCCAAGGGTCTCTAACACCCTGGAAGAAGTCTCAAGCAACACTTCTCAGCAGACAGCCGCTACTCTCGTCTCGTAACTCCTCTTGACCCAATCCCCGGTACGGCGATCCACACAACACTGCCTAAGTACAACAGCCAACACAGTGTTACTACCAACGGCGGCCACATGTCCTCACAAGAGACAAGTCAGGAGTTCAGGGGCCAGATTCACGAAGCAGTTACGCAAGTGCTTACGGACCTGTACATCTTTCCTCAATCTTTGACGGCTTTGGTTACATTTATTAAACAGTTTACAACCATGAAAACTTGTCAATCAACTGTTGTTATTGTTATAAACAGCCTCCTGGTGCTTCGGACCTCATTAACTGTTTAATAATTGTAAACAAAGCCGCCAAAGATTGAGAAAAGATGTACAGGTTCGTAAGTGCTTGCGTAACTGCTTCCTGAATCTGGCCCCTGGACTGCCCGAGGTAAACTGATTTCCACGGCGCAATAGACTCAGACCTCTGTGAATATAAAAGTCATTAGCCAGAGAGAAAGTATACCAGGAGAACATAGGATGCCAACCTTTCACCAGGGAACTGAAATTATAATCGGATGCAGACTCTAGATGGCGTTGACATCGTTACTTCACTCACCAGAGGTCATCAACATCCTCCTAACTGAGGTATGAAACAGGAGCCTTTCACAGACGCCACCCACAGAGCCAAAGTAGCGGAAGGAAGATCCACTGCGATATGGTACGAACAAGCCACTGGTTACTTCTCTTTCAAGCCTGACAAAAATATATCCAGAGACATTGCAGTAGCCATACACAGACTCAGACTTGGTTACAAGTGCTGCTGGGAGGTAATGAACCCAATAGTTAAAGAGTGTCACATCTGTGGCACAGAAGCAGAGGCGCCACTATTGCGTTACTTACTGGAATGTGAAGCTACTGAAGCCCAGCGCATCAAACTCAACATTAACCCAACGACAGCAGCTGCATTAGATGCACATTCCACCGCGACTACAATGATTAGAAAAGCCGTTGAGGAATGGGACTCATTAGTGAACATTCTGCACCTACATCCGCCACCAAGATAATGTTATTTAAACAAGACTAAAACAGAAGCGAAAAAGAAACAGGGAAAAAGGAGGAATCCCCACCTCCATTTAAACCCTTGACCCAAATATCACAGTATCAAGGTTATCGCGAATAACCGAACTCAATTACGGGATCACCATAGCCCGTGCTACATGGACACTTCGTCCTGAGTAGCTAAATCTGTAACAACAACAACAGACGTCACACCACCGCCAACAGATGGCGTTGTCTGCATCTCACCTAATGCCTTGGAGTTGGAGTACAGACCCATAGATGGCGCCAAAATCGCCGCCACTCTCACTAGCAACGGTGTAGATACAGTAGCACAGTGAAAGGTGTCCAGTTAGCATGAACCAGTGAACGAGAACCAATAAGTGTGAACCAGTGAGCGAGAACCAATCAGTGTGAACCAGTGAACGAGAACCAATAAGTGTGAACCAGTGAGCGAGAACCAATAAGTGTGAACCAGTGTGTATAAATCAGTGTGCAAACCAACGAGGGAATCTGGGAGAGAACCAGTATGTTTGAATCAGTGATCGAGTATGAACCAATGAGCCATTCAGTAAGTGAACCAGCCATTATGCGTGAACCATTGTGTATAAATCAGTGAGTGAAGCAGCGAGTGAAGCAGCGAGTGAAGCAGCGAGTGAACCAATGAAACAACCAGTGAACAGGTGAGTGAAACAGTGACAAAATATTATTTAGTTTGTCAAAAATCCTTCTCTTTAGATAGTACTTATTGTAACTATGTGAACTATCTAATGGGCAGTTGGATAGAATTTGGTATTATTCACTAATAGAGTTCAGAAAAAATAAAGATAAAACCCAAACTGGAATATTCCTAGGCCCTAGTATAGTCCATATATGTACTATATTAGGCCCTAGTATAGTCCATATATGTACTATATTAGGCCACAGATAGCATGCATTAGGCCTAAGCAGGTTAATTTTTTAAGCCATATAAATATATTTATATATACAAAACCTATTCCAGTTTGTTCAAATTGAATAGTACCAATTTCTACTTTCTAATTATAAGTATTATCTAAAGAGGAAAATGGGGCTGAAATTTTTTTTTCATTTTAAATCCGTCTTTTTCCTTATCTTTATCATGATTTCCTTCTTCTCCTGCTGCTTCTTCTTGACAGTAATGCGCCAAGATGAACCAGTTGGGCAGTGAAGGACGGTGACAAGGGAGGAGCGTTTATAGGGGCGGAATTGCCTCGTAAATCACCACGGCGCTAAAACAGTGAACTGCGATTCACTCCGCGAATTTTACGAGACATTGAAAAAGCCTCGGAGATTGACGATAATGCGAGAATATGAGAGTTCTCCCAATTATACTTTGGCGGTTGGGTTTTTTTTGGGTGTGTGTGTGCGGGGGGGGGGGGGGGGGGGCTTTCAGGGGTGTGAGTTGTGGTGGGGGTTTCAGGGGTGTGAGTTGTGGTGGGGGTTTTTGGGGGCTTTCAGGGTGTGAGTTGGGGGGGGGCTTAGGGGGCTTTTAGGGTGTGAGTTGTGGGGGGGGGGGTTAGGGGGCTTTTAGGGTGTGAGTTGTGGGGGGGGGTTAGGGGGCTTTCAGGGGTGCGAGTTGTGGGGGGGGCTTAGGGGGGGTTTCTGGGGTGTGAGTTGTGGGAGGTGGGCTTAGGGGATTTCAGGTGTGTGAGTTGTGTGTGCGTGGGGGCGCTTAGGGGGACTTTCAGGGGTGTGAGTTGTGGGGGTGGGGGTTTAGGGGCTTTCAGGGGTATGAGTTGTGGGGAGGGGGGGCTTAGGGGGCTTTCAGGGTGTGAGTTGTGGGGGGGGGGGCTTTCAGGGTGTGAGTTGTGGGGGGGGGAGGGGCGCTTAGGGGCTTTCAGGGATGTGAGTTGGTTGGGGTAAGGGAAGAGAAGACTTATTGAGCTGATATTCGAAGGGAAATTTTGGTGGGGAGAACAGGGAAGGTGGCGGGGAAGGAAAGTTGATTTGTAGGACGTGTGGATGGAGGAGATGGACAAAGACACTTTGTGATGGGAAAGGTGTAGGTGGAGAGAGGGAGGGAGAGGCAAGAAAGTGGAAGAGGAAACCATGAAAGATGATAATGTAGTGACATAAGATAATGGCAAGAAGTGGTAACTGATTGAGAGGGAAATATACTGATAAGACACAGGAGAGGGAAGAGGGGAAGGTGACGATGGGGGGGTGGTGGAGGTGAGCAATTAGGTGGCGAGGTTGGGGAAGGAATAGGGTGGTGGGGGCTGGGGGGGGGCCGGGGGGGGGTGCTAGGTCAGCTGGCCACGACGCTGTGAAAGACTCAATGTTAAGGTATTGTGGCACTCTCTCCTGCCTCCTGCCACTAATGGTCTAATTGGGTGCCTCTCTCTCTCTCTCTCTCTCTCTCTCTCTCTCTCTCTCTCTCTCTCTCTCTCTCTCTCTCTCTCTCTCTCTCTCTCTCTCTCTCTCTCTCTCTCTCATATAAGTCTTAAGCCAGAGTATTCGGAGCCACCACAACACCGCCTTAGTAAAAACATGATTATTTTCACAATTCATTATTGTTTGATTTACTATCTATTGTATTTTATTGATAAGAATACATTTGGAGCAGAATTGAGTATGTCTACTATAAGTACAAATATATGTGGGAAAATCTTTGCTGCAGGCCGGGGTTCGAACCAGCACCCTGGATAGCCCAAGACGCATGCCTTAACCCAGTGACCATGATATGCCAAAGATTGTTGAGCTCCAAACAATTTCTCAGAGATACATTACGATATTGGAATTTCCTTCTAAGAGAAATGACGATTAAGTGTAATATGTGAACTAATATATAATATGTATTATATTATAATAATTATAATATAGTATTATAATAGAATTAATATGTAATATGTGTAATTAAGTGAAAATAAGTGATTATGCTGGAAGCCTGTCTGTGATGTGGCTCAAGATGTTTGATGTAGTGTTGGAATGTTGTTTGTGGCCGTGATGTTGGGGACAATTAAATGGTTAGATGTTTCTCAGGTGTGAATGATCGCCTTGAGTGAAGTCACCTAGCTGTGCTTGGGGGGGTTGAGCTCTGGCTCTTTGGTCCCGTCTCTCAACCGTCAATTAACTGGTGTACAGATTCCTGAGCCTATTGGGCTCTATTATATCTACATTTGAAACTGTGTATGGAGTCAGCCTCCACCACATCACTGCCTAATGCATTCCACCTGTTAACTACTCTGACACTGAAACAGTTCATTCTAACGTCTCTGTGGCTCATTTGGGTACTCAGTTTCCACCTGTGTCCCCTTGTTCGCGTTCCACCTGTGTTAAACAGTTTAGCTTAATCCATCCTGTCAATTCCCCCTGAGAATCTTGTAGGTGGTTATCATGTCTCCCCTTACTCTACTGTCTTCCAGGGACGTGAGGCTTTTCCTCGTAACTCATACCTCCTAAGTGTGCTGAAGACACCTTGAGAGTGAGGACTCGAGCATGTTATTGCAACCTGTCCTCTTAAAAATATCGTCGCTTTTCGCTGGTATGCGCGCTATGGCCAATGGACATAATTTGGAATGAAATCGGCTCACGAAAGTGATGTAGTGTCCCGTTTTCTGTTCGAGTCCTCGGGCTTACTCGGAAAGGTTAGGAGAGGAAACTTTCAATTAATGTTTTTCATAAAGTTTTAGAACTTTAGGAGAACTTCCTGCCCACCTAACCTACCAGAGGACCCTTAACTTACTGTTTTGGAAATAAAAAATATCTACAATTTATTTAATTTTTTTTTAAATTTTCAAATTACGTACATTTTCGGCCACACGGACAAACGACAAAATTCAGACGTAATTTGCAAGAGGAGAGGTTGTCCAACATTAGTGTGATGGGGAATATCTGAGTGTGAACTGACATTTTCAGAGTGCTGAAGAGTGTCTAAGAGTGACAGTCCAGAGTGTGAAGGAGAACATTGGAGTATTCAGGCGATGAGTCACAATAACGTGGCTAAATTATGTTGACCAGACCACACACTAGAAGGTGAAGGGACGACGACGTTTCGGTCCGTCCTGGACAATTCTCAAGTCGACTTGAGAATGGTCCAGGACGGACCGAAACGTCGTCGTCCCTTCACCTTCCAGTGTGTGGTCTGGTCAACATTGGAGTGTTAACTGAAGTCACAAGTGTGATGAAGAGTGTGAAGAGACGCCTGGAGAGGCAGAGTGGACGGAGGACTGAAAGCTGTAAGACAATACCCAAGACTCATGATCAACTTACATCTAGAGTCCTGGACGCCAAGATAATCTTCAAAGTCAAACACCTCTTGTAAAAGATATTGTGATCAGACTGTGAGAATTTAGGGAGCCGGTCGGCCGAGCGGACAGCACGCTGGACTTGTGATCCTGTGGTCCTGGGTTCGATCCCAGGCGCCGGTGAGAAACAATGGGCAGAGTTTCTTTCACCCTATGCCCCTGTTACCTAGTAGTAAAATAGGTACCTGGGTGTTAGTCAGCTGTCACGGGCTGCTTCCTGGGGGTGGAGGCCTGGTCGAGGACCGGGCCGCGGGGACACTAAAGCCCCGAAATCATCTCAAGATAACCTCAAGATGTGTTCATGTATGGGTTTGGGCTAAACGATCTGACCTAAGCATCTATGCAGGTCGAATTGTAGCTCTTGGTCCCCGCCTCCTTTTGGGCTATCATATTGCAGTGAGTGTATTACTAGTATTGAAAACATTATTAGCTTTTAAAAGTAGAAGTTGCTTTATCCTCTTGGTCTTGTGCGTTATCATCTTCATCATTATTAATCCAACTACTTGGGCTGGACGGTAGAGCGACGGTCTCGCTTCATGCAGGTCGGCGTTCAATCCCCGACCGTCCAAGTGGTTGGGCACCATTCCATCCCATCCGTCCCATCCCAAATCATTACCCTGACCCCCTTCCCAGTGCTATATAATCGTAATGGCTTGGCGCTTTCTCCTGATAATTAAAACAAAATCATCATTATTATTTCATAGCTCTTAATCATCACCATCGCATAATTAGAAGAATTATGCACCATCACCTCTTTCCCCAGGTGTGTGGACTGGCTGTAGATCAGCCTCAGGTGAGGTTCCGGCTGCCTTGAATAGTTAGGTAAACAAAGTGACTGCCAGAACCCTGGGAATGTGGCCCAAACACTTCCGCCTGCACTGCCAGAAGGAAGGGAGGCAGTTATCAGGGACAAGCGCCAAGCCATTACCACTATATAGCCCTTGGAAGGGGGTCAGGGTAATGATTTGGGATGGGACGGATGGGATGGAATGGTGCTCAACCACTTGGACGGTCGGGGATTGAACGCCGACCTGCATGAAGCCAGACCGTCGCTCTACCGTCCAGCCCAAGTGGTTGGGGAAGTGAGGGGTTAGTACACTGCTTGGGGGGGGGGGGGGTGTTACTATTGATAGGATAAAGATAAGTTATATAACACGGATGGTGAGCCACAGAGACACTAGAGAGAACTTTTTCAGTGTCAGAGTAGTTAATAAATGGAAGTGATGTGGTGGAGGTCGACTCCATACACAGTTGCAAATGTGGATATAAATGAGCCCAATAGGCCCAAGGACTTGTACACCAGTTGGTTAAGAGTCGATAGGCGGGGCTTAAGAGCATGTGCTCGACTCTGCAAGTATAACTAGCTAGGTACACACACACACACACTCACGCGCGTGTAAACCTTCAAACAAACGCAAACACCCGGAATTTCTTATACACACAAAACTAATTACCCATCAAGAGACATATCAACCAGCCACGTTCAAATCTGCCTACAACCCCCCCCCCCCCAGTCCAACCACTTGGGCTGGACGGTAGAGCGACGGTCTCGCTTCATGCAGGTCGGCGTTCAATCCCCGACCGTCCACAAGTGGTTGGGCACCATTCCTTTCCCCCGTCCCATCCCAAATCCTTATCCTGACCCCTTCCCAGTGCTATATAGTCGTAATGACTTGGATCTTTTCCCTGATAATTCCCTCCCCCCCCCCCCTTCCCCTCCCCCTCCCCCCCCAACTACCCCATCCTCTCAAGCAGTACGGACCATTGTGAGGTAACGACCCCTACGGACACAAAACGCTGTGCTAAAATTCACAGCGGCTCGCACAATTAACGTGATGTTCCGTTCTCTATTTGTGGGTCCTCGGGTTAGTTAGGTTCGGGCATTTTAGTACGTCAGTTTAGTGACATTTTGGATGCTCCAGAAGACGGGCTGAGCAAACGTGTACTGAAGCTTATCCAGCCGCACTCAGACATGTACTCAAGCTTATCCAGCCGCACTCAGACATGTACTCAAGCTTATCCAGCCGCACTCAGACATGTACTCAAGCTTATCCAGCCGCACTCAGACATGTACACAAGCTTATCCAGCCGCACTCATACATGTACACAAGTACACTTCCCCACACACTGCAGGTGGCCTCCTCCACTCCCCCCCCCCCCACACACTGCAGGTCGCCCCCCGCCACTTCCCCACACACTGCAGGTCGCCCCCCGCCACTTCCCCACACAGCAGGCCGCCCCCCGCCACTCCCCCACACAGCAGGTCGCCCCCCGCCACTCCCCCACACAGCAGGCCGCCCCCCGCCACTCCCCCACACAGCAGGCCGCCCCCGCCACTCCCTCACACACTGCAGGTCGCCCCCCGCCACTCCCCCACACAGCAGGCCGCCCCCCGCCACTCCCCCACACAGCAGGCCGCCCCCGCCACTCCCCCACACACTGCAGGTCGCCCCCCGCCACTCCCCACACAGCAGGTCGCCCCCCGCCACTCCCCCACACAGCAGGCCGCCCCCGCCACTCCCCCACACAGCAGGCCGCCCCCCGCCACTCCCCCACACAGCAGGCCGCCCCCGCCACTCCCCCACACAGCAGGCCGCCCCCGCCACTCCCCCACACACTGCAGGTCGCCCCCCGCCACTCCCCCACACAGCAGGTCGCCCCCCGCCACTCCCCCCACACAGCAGGCCGCCCCCGCCACTCCCCCACACAGCAGGCCGCCCCCGCCACTTCCCCACACAGCAGGCCGCCCCCGCCACTCCCCCACACACTGCAGGTCGCCCCCCGCCACTCCCCCACATAGCAGGTCGCCCCCCGCCACTCCCCCACACAGCAGGTCGCCCCCCGCCACTCCCCCACACAGCAGGCCGCCCCTGCCACTCCCCCACACACAGCAGGTCGCCCCCGCCACTCCCCCACACACAGCAGGTCGCCCCCGCCACTCCCCCCCACACACTTCAGGTCACCCCGCCACTCCCCCACACAGCAGGCCGCCCCCGCCACTCCCCCACACACAGCAGGTCGCCCCCGCCACTCCCCCACACACAGCAGGTCGCCCCCGCCACTCCCCCCCCACACACTTCATGTCACCCCGCCACTCCCCCACACAGCAGGCCGCCCCCGCCACTCCCCCACACACAGCAGGTCGCCCCCGCCACTCCCCCACACACAGCAGGTCGCCCCCCGCCACTCCCCCCACACAGCAGGCCGCCCCCGCCACTCCCCCACACAGCAGGCCGCCCCCGCCACTTCCCCACACAGCAGGCCGCCCCCGCCACTCCCCCACACACTGCAGGTCGCCCCCCGCCACTCCCCCACACAGCAGGTCGCCCCCCGCCACTCCCCCACACAGCAGGTCGCCCCCCGCCACTCCCCCACACAGCAGGCCGCCCCCGCCACTCCCCCACACACAGCAGGTCGCCCCCGCCACTCCCCCACACACAGCAGGTCGCCCCCGCCACTCCCCCCCACACACTTCAGGTCACCCCGCCACTCCCCCACACAGCAGGCCGCCCCCGCCACTCCCCCACACACAGCAGGTCGCCCCCGCCACTCCCCCACACACAGCAGGTCGCCCCCGCCACTCCCCCACACAGCAGGCCGCCCCCGCCACTCCCCCACACACAGCAGGCCGCCCCCGCCACTCCCCCACACACAGCAGGCCGCCCCCGCCACTCCCCCACACACAGCAGGCCGCCCCCGCCACTCCCCCACACACAGCAGGCCGCCCCCGCCACTCCCCCACACACAGCAGGCCGCCCCGCCACTCCCCCCCACACACTGCAGGTCGCCCCCCGCCACTCCCCCACACAGCAGCCGCCCCCGCCACTCCCCCCCACACACTGCAGGTCGCCCCCCGCCACTCCCCCACACAGCAGGCCGCCCCTGCCACTCCCCCACACACAGCAGGTCGCCCCCGCCACTCCCCCACACACAGCAGGTCGCCCCCGCCACTCCCCCCCACACACTTCAGGTCACCCCGCCACTCCCCCACACAGCAGGCCGCCCCCCGCCACTCCCCCACACACAGCAGGTCGCCCCCGCCACTCCCCCACACACAGCAGGTCGCCCCCGCCACTCCCCCCCCACACACTTCATGTCACCCCGCCACTCCCCCACACAGCAGGCCGCCCCCGCCACTCCCCCACACACAGCAGGTCGCCCCCGCCACTCCCCCACACACAGCAGGTCGCCCCCCGCCACTTCCCCCACACAGCAGGCCGCCCCCGCCACTCCCCCACACAGCAGGCCGCCCCCGCCACTTCCCCGCACAGCAGGCCGCCCCCGCCACTCCCCCACACACTGCAGGTCGCCCCCCGCCACTCCCCCACACAGCAGGTCGCCCCCCGCCACTCCCCCACACAGCAGGTCGCCCCCCGCCACTCCCCCACACAGCAGGCCGCCCCCGCCACTCCCCCACACACAGCAGGTCGCCCCCGCCACTCCCCCACACACAGCAGGTCGCCCCCGCCACTCCCCCCCACACACTTCAGGTCACCCCGCCACTCCCCCACACAGCAGGCCGCCCCCGCCACTCCCCCACACACAGCAGGTCGCCCCCGCCACTCCCCCACACACAGCAGGTCGCCCCCGCCACTCCCCCACACAGCAGGCCGCCCCCGCCACTCCCCCACACACAGCAGGCCGCCCCCGCCACTCCCCCACACACAGCAGGCCGCCCCCGCCACTCCCCCACACACAGCAGGCCGCCCCCGCCACTCCCCCACACACAGCAGGCCGCCCCCGCCACTCCCCCACACACAGCAGGCCGCCCCCGCCACTCCCCCCCACACACTGCAGGTCGCCCCCCGCCACTCCCCCACACAGCAGGCCGCCCCCGCCACTCCCCCCCACACACTGCAGGTCGCCCCCCGCCACTCCCCCACACAGCAGGCCGCCCCCGCCACTCCCCACACACAGCAGGCCGCCCCCGCCACTCCCCCACACAGCAGGCCGCCCCCGCCACTCCCCCCCCCACACACTGCAGGTCGCCCCCCGCCACTCCCCCACACAGCAGGCCGCCCCCGCCACTCCCCCCCACACACTGCAGGTCGCCCCCCGCCACTCCCCCACACAGCAGGCCGCCCCCGCCACTCCCCCCCAAACACTGCAGGTCGCCCCCCGCCACTCCCCCCCACACACTGCAGGTCGCCCCCCGCCACTCCCCCACACAGCAGGCCGCCCCCGCCACTCCCCCCCACACACTGCAGGTCGCCCCCCCGCCACTCCCCCCCCACACAGCAGGTCGCCCCCCGCCACTCCCACACACAGCAGGCCGCCCCCGCCACTCCCCCCCACACAGCAGGCCGCCCCCCGCCACCCCCCACACCCCCAGCACAGTCTGCACCACATAAATATCCAGCACCACAATGGGTATACTATAGGACCCATTAGGACCATAGGGTCAGGGGTTTGTTGTGGGAGCTACGCTGCTTCTCTTACTCCAGCAGTCATGTCTGCTGCATGGGTTACCCCTTCCTCCCCTCACTACCCCTACTTTCCTCTCCCTCCCTCCCTTCCCCTGGGAAGAGGAAGGGAGGGAGCTGAAGGTCATATGAACAGTCGTAACATCAAACAGCTTCTTGGTCTGAGTGAAGCAGTTTGTAGTTAACCAAATCTAGTTATATATCGTTCAACTGATGTTTGAATCAGTGTGTTGAGTCTCTTGATGAACTTCCTAACTCATTCCACAGATCTGTAATCCTATTTTCGAACCAGGGTTGCGGGCAATATATTTTCTCAATCTAAATTAATCGAACACAAATCCATTGTTCCGAATTCTGACTTATGAAATTCGTCATATCTGATTTGTAAATCACTTTCTTAAACACTTTCGTGTGTTTACGAAAGCTGTATAAACTCTTACACTGTGTCGCTGTAAACAGTGAAAGTTTTCTTGTCTTAGTCTCTCGGGGTCCTCACAAGTAGGGGTCCTCACAAGTGTGGGTCCTCACAAGTAGGGGTCCTCACAAGTGGTGGTCCTCACAAGTAGGGGTCCTCACAAGTGGGGTCCTCACAAGTGTGGGTCCTCACAAGTGGGGTCCTCACAATTGTGGGTCCTCACAAGTGGTGGTCCTCACAAGTGGTGGTCCTCACAAGTGGGGGTCCTCACAAGTGGGGGTCCTCACAAGTGGGGGTCCTCACAAGTAGGGGTCCTCACAAGTGGTGGTCCTCACAAGTAGGGGTCCTCACAAGTGGTGGTCCTCACAAGTAGGGGTCCTCACAAGTGGTGGTCCTCACAAGTGGGGGTCCTCACAAGTGGGGGTCCTCACAAGTGGGGTCCTCACAAGTAGGGGTCCTCACAAGTGGTGGTCCTCACAAGTAGGGGTCCTCACAAGTAGGGGTCCTCACAAGTGGGGTCCTCACAAGTAGGGGTCCTCACAAGTGGTGGTCCTCACAAGTAGGGGTCCTCACAAGTGGGGTCCTCACAAGTGTGGGTCCTCACAAGTGGGGGTCCTCACAAGTGGGGGTCCTCACAAGTGGGGGTCCTCACAAGTGTGGGTCCTCACAAGTGGTGGTCCTCACAAGTGGGGGTCCTCACAAGTGGGGGTCCTCACAAGTGGGGTCCTCACAAGTGGGGGTCCTCACAAGTGGTGGTCCTCAAGTGGGGGTCCTCACAAGTGGTGGTCCTCACAAGTGGGGGTCCTCACAAGTGGGGGTCCTCACAAGTGTGGGTCCTCACAAGTGGGGGTCCTCACAAGTGGGGGTCCTCACAAGTGGGGTCCTCACAAGTGTGGGTCCTCACAAGTGGTGGTCCTCACAAGTGGGGGTCCTCACAAGTGGGGGTCCTCACAAGTGGGGGTCCTCACAAGTGGGGTCCTCACAAGTGTGGGTCCTCACAAGTGTGGGTCCTCACAAGTGTGGGTCCTCACAAGTAGTGGTCCTCACAAGTGTGGGTCCTCACAAGTGTGGGTCCTCACAAGTGGGGGTCCTCACAAGTGGTGGTCCTCACAAGTGGGGGTCCTCACAAGTGGTGGTCCTCACAAGTGGGGGTCCTCACAAGTGGGGGTCCTCACAAGTGTGGGTCCTCACAAGTGGGGGTCCTCACAAGTGGGGGTCCTCACAAGTGGGGGTCCTCACAAGTGGGGGTCCTCACAAGTGTGGGTCCTCACAAGTGGTGGTCCTCACAAGTGGGGGTCCTCACAAGTGGGGGTCCTCACAAGCGTGGGTCCTCACAAGTGGGGGTCCTCACAAGTGGGGGTCCTCACAAGTGGGGGTCCTCACAAGCGTGGGTCCTCACAAGTGGGGGTCCTCACAAGTGGTGGTCCTCACAAGTGTGGGTCCTCACAAGTGGGGGTCCTCACAAGTGTGGGTCCTCACAAGTGGGGGTCCTCACAATTGTGGGTCCTCACAAGTGGTGGTCCTCACAAGTGGTGGTCCTCGCAAGTGGGGGTCCTCACAAGTGGGGGTCCTCACAAGTGGGGGTCCTCACAAGTGTGGGTCCTCACAAGTGTGGGTCCTCACAAGTGGGGGTCCTCACAATTGTGGGTCCTCACAAGTGTGGGTCCTCACAAGTGTGGGTCCTCACAAGTGGTGGTCTTCACAAGATGATTATGTATAATATTACATATTATTACAAATACAATAATTAACTTTCACCTTGACCCAAACTATCCTACACATAATAAATATTCTTTCCATACGAATGGATAGGGAAGGGGTAGGCAGAGAGGAGGAGGAGGAGGGAGGCAATGAGGAATAGAGAAAAGGAAGGAGGAGGAGGTGGGAGGAGACAATAAAGAAGATGAGAAGAGAACCGTAAGATGTGTTTCAAAGGTTAAGACTCCCTCTTCGATCCCTATCTTAACGTAGTGTGGGTCTTGTGTTCTGTGATTCGCACGACAGCTTATCTAACACTAAATTCCCCTCGTTTGGCCAAAGGATAGGAGACAGACTAAGAGTATTCCATCGTCCTGGAAGAGTAGGAGGCTCCAGGAGGTCCTACAGACTGAGGGAAGAAGAGGCGACTGGCATAGCTAAATCTTCACGCTCCTCGTCCGCTGGAGCATGTGTGTTAGTGGTTCCCTTGAGACAGCACTGACGGAGGCAGCTGTGGCAGCACCAGTAGTGATAGCAACACTAGCCAGCCAGACAGTCAGCCTGTCAGTCAGCCAGTCAGCCAGCCAACCAACCAGTCAGCCAGACAGCCAACCAGCCAGCCAGCCAGTTAGCCAGTCAGCCAACCAACCAGTCAGCCAGACAGCCAGTCAGCCAACCAGTCAGCCAGCCAGCCAACCAGTCAGCCAGCCAGCCAGCCAGCCAGCCAACCAGCCAGCCAACCAGTCAGTCAGACAGCCAACCAGTCAGTCAGACAGCCAACCAGCCAGCCAACCAGCCAGTCACCCAGACAGCCAAAAGCCGAGAGTCGGGTGCAGCGGTAAGGTGTTTAATGCAAGAGTTCCAGCACTGCAACAATGCAAACCTCTCCCTTACAATGACAGGTGTGTTCAGCTTGCAGAAAGTTCTACCGTCGGTATTGCATTCCCACTAGTCAACTGCAGAATTTTTCAAAAAGAATTTACAATATCAATGAAATATTTGTGTCTCTGATGCCGGGTTGACGTGAGTTTGAATACATTTTTCTGAATACATCTTAGTTGTTGTATAAAGATGTATAATGGAGATTTGTAATCCGTCTAGGATTTATTTTTTGTAATCTCGTTGTTGGACATCAAGAACCTGGCCCCGCCTCCACCAGTAAGGTTATTGGAGATAGTAACGAAGGTGGAGTGGTAACGAGGGTGGAATGGTCGTAATGAGATGATATCGGGGCTTAGCGTCCCCGCGGCCCGGTCCTCGACCAGGCCTCCTTTTTGTTACACATCCCCAGGAAGCAGCCCGTAGCAGCTGTCTAACTCCTAGGTACCTATTTACTGCTAGGTGAATAGGCGCATCAGCGTGGAAGAAACTCTGCCCATTTGTTTCCGCCTCCGCCGGGGATCGAACCCGGAACCTCAGGACTACGAATCCCGAGCGTTGTCAACTCAGCCGTCAGGCCCTAAGGTTAAGACACTTGTATGCAGAATTTCCAGTTGAGGATTTGTCCTGAGAACGGAAGATTTATTGGTAATTATACAATAACAATCGTTCGATAAATTATGTTACAAAATTTAGATAAATTTGCTATAATATGAGATTACTAGTCTTTGAATTATTGTTAAATAACCGTCAACATCTTGAAAGTTATTGAGAGCACTGAGGTAACCTGAGGTATGTCAGGCGAGGTACCACCAGTCAGCAAGTATACTCCGAGAAGCGGGTATATTTGCTCGGAGAATATACTACATTTTGGCTTCTCTGTTTTCCGTGGATATAATTTATGGGGCTCTGTACTGACCGGCTTCACCTGTGTGTCTTATCCTGTATATGTAGCATCCTAAATTGAATGCATTTTCAACAGAGCTCTGGTACTGGGCGCTGTAATAATGTGCAGAACAGCTCTATATTAATTTATAAAACATCAGGGAGCCGGTCGGCCGAGCGGTGAGCACGCTGGACTTGTGATCCTGTGGTTCTGGGTTCGATCCCAGGCGCCGGCGAGAAACAATGGGCAGAGTTTCATTCAGCCTATGCCCCTGTTACCTAGCAGTAAAATAGGTACCTGGGTGTTAGGCAGCTGTACCGGGCCGCGGGGACACTAAAAGCCCCGAAATTATCTCAAGATAACCTCAAGAAGAAGAATCAGAGGTCCGCGGTTGTTCAACACCCTCCCAGCGAGCATAAGAAATATTGCCGGAACAACCGTGGACATCTTCAAGAGAAAACTAGATAGTTTTCTCCAAGGATTTTTGTTGATTGTTGTGCACCCCATACTCATCCTGTGAGCGGTAGCGCAAAAGCGTTACAGAGGGCACAAAAGGTCTTTATCAGACCTCATCTTAGATTATTACACCAAGGAGTGCCGGACCAACCGGGTTGTGGTGGGTATGTGGGCCTGCGGGTCGCTCCAAGCAACAGCCTGGTGGACCAAGCTCTCACAAGTCAAGCCTGGCCTCGGGCTTTGTTTGGAGAATAGAAGATCTCCCAGAACTCAATCAAGCAGGTATCAAGCAGGTAACATTGTTAACTAACTTTGTTAGACTACAAAGACCTATTCGTACACCACCCATTCAGTAGTAACGGAATGTTCGTTACATCCCATGTTTGCTAATTTTAGTAGTTCTGTGCTAAACAACTTTTTGGTTATTGCAAACTGTCTTAACCGTTTGCAAATGTTGACACCTATATTATTTTTGGCGATAAACATTTAAAAAATGTACAATATTGGTTATAATTTCCACTGCTTGGCAACGACTTCCGATTCACGGAGCACTGGACCTCACCGTAACTGTTGACCGTAATTCCAGTTGTAACTGACTACAATGACCATACCACTGGAACTAACTCCTTCCATTGTATCTGGCCGTCCTGTCTACCGAGTTATGTGGGAGTAGGTAATTGCTGAGTATTGTTGTTGTCAATTAGTAATGACAGGACGCTCGTCCAATTAGAAGGTAATTAATGGAGGCGATTTGGGGCTTACTGGGGATTAATGGTGTTTACCTGGTCGACCATGACGACACAAACTGGTTGTAAACCGATTGGCAGATCGTGTTCTAGGAGAGACTGGTAGGATAACGCTTCACATGAGCTATAGGGATGAAAGTTGCTTGTTAACCAGAGCCAGAGGTCGTCCGCTTCTGTACCCGCTATAGTTACCAAAATAAATTTCAACTGGATCCTGTTATTTTTCTGTAATTAATTACAGGAAACGCTGAAACTGTTGTGTGGGCTTTACAACCGGTACAGTTACCTTTGTTATAGTGAGAGTTGTGCTTAAACAAGCGTTTGTGACTGTGACAGGCAGACTGTAGTTCACAGACACACACACACACACACACACACACACACACACACACACACACACACACACACACACACACACACACACACACACACCTCGCCACACAAGGGGGCCTCGTAGCCTGGTGGATAGCGCGCAGGACTCGTAATTCTGTGGCGCGGGTTCGATTCCCGCACGAGGCAGAAACAAATGGGCAAAGTTTCTTTCACCCTAAGTGCCCCTGTTACCTAGCAGTAAATAGGTACCTGGGAGTTAGTCAGCTGTAACGGGCTGCTTCCTGGGGTGTGTGTGTGTGGTGTGGAAAAAAAAAGTAGTGAGTAAACAGTTGATTGACAGTTGAGAGGCGGGCCGAAAGAGCAAAGCTCAACCCCCGCAAACACACAACTAGTAAACAACTAGTAAACACACACACACACACACACACACACACACACACACACACACACATGAAATAAGAAAGAGAAAGACTTGGGGGTTAATATCACGCCAGACTTGTCTCCTGCAGCACATATCAAGAGGATAACATCAGCGGCATATGCCAGGCTGGCTAACATAAGAACGGCATTTAGACACTTGTGCAAGGAATCATTCAGAACTTTGTATACCACATATGTCAGACCAATCCTGGAGTATGCGGCTCCAGCATGGAGTCCATTTCTAGTCAAGGATAAGACTAAACTGGAAAAGGTTCAAAGGTTTGCCACCAGACTAGTACCCGAGCTGAGAGGTATGAGCTACGAGGAGAGACAACGGGAATTAAACCTCACGTCGCTAGAAGACAGAAGAGTTAGGGGGATATGATCACCACGTACAACATTCTCAGAGGAATTGACAGGGTAGATAAAGACGGGCTATTTAACACAAGGGGCACACGCACCAAGGTACACAGGTGGAAACTGAGTGGCCAAATGAGCCACAGAGATATTAGAAAGAATTTTTTTAGTGTCAGAGTGGTTGACAAATGGAATGCATTAGGCAGTGATGTGGTGGAGGCTGACTCCATACACAGTTTCAAGTGTAGATATGATAGAGCCCAGTAGGCTCAGGAACCTGTACACCAGTTCATTGACGGTTGAGAGGCGGGACCAAAGAACCAAAGCTCAACCCCCGCAAGCACAACTAGGTTAGTACACACACACACACACACACACACACACACACACACACACACACACACACACACACACACACACACACACACACACACACACACACACACACACACTGGGACTAGGAGATAGGAGACCAAAGGGACAATACACAATGAAGGGGAACAGCCTACCTGTAACGACGCGTGAAAGAGACCTGGGGGTGGACGTAACACCTAATCTATCTCCTGAGGTACATATAAATAGGATAACGACAGCAGCGTACTCTACACTGGCAAAAGTTAGAACATCATTCAGAAACCTAAGTAAGGAGGCATTTAGGACGCTTTACACTGCCTACGTAAGGCCAGTCTTAGAGTATGCCGCCTCATCATGGAGTCCCCATCTGAAGAAGCATATAATGAAACTGGAAAAGGTTCAGAGGTTTGCAACGAGACTCGTCCCAGAGCTACGAGGGATGGGGTATGAGGAGCGCCTGAGGGAACTGTGCCTTACGACACTAGAAAGAAGAAGGGAGAGTGGGGACATGATAGGAACGTATAAGATACTCAGAGGGATTGACAGAGTGGACATAGACGAAATGTTCACACGGAATAGTAACAGAACGAGGGGACATGGATGGAAGCTTGAAACTCAGATGAGTCACAGAGATGTTAGGAAGTTTTCTTTTAGCGTGAGAGTAGTGGGAAAATGGAATGCACTTCAGGAACAGGTTGTGGATGCAAATACTATTCATAATTTTAAAACCAGGTATGATAGGGAAATGGGACAGGAGTCATTGCTGTAAACAACCGATGCTCGAAAGGCGGGATCGAAGAGTCAATGCTCGATCCTGCAGACACAACTGGGTGAGTACAACTAGGTGAGTACACACACACACACACACACCAGGAAGCAGCCCTTAGCAGCTGTCTTAACTCCAAGGTACCTATTTACTGCTAGGTAAACAGAACATCAGAATGAAAGAATCTCTACCCATTTGTTTTTGCCTTAGCCGGGAACCGAACCCAGGTTCTTACGAATACGATCCCCAAGCGCTTTCCACTCAGTCGCAAGGCAACCCGTGTCACACAGTTTGATACAAGTGTTCAGTTTATAACTCGATTACAGTCCACTACGGGCTCACTATAGCCCGTGCTACTTGGAACTTTTTGTTTCAGGTAACGAATCTTTAACAACAAGAGCAACAACACAATTAATTAATGAAAGGTGACAGCAAACCCAGCCGCTGCCTGAGGCGTTGTCAAGAGGAGCTGTGTGTAATGTCTTCATTATCCAACAGATAAAGATATAGAATTATGACTACTTGCAGATAATCTCTTCCCCTCAGCATGTATCACAGAGCTACTACAAACATGTAGCCTGAGGGACACAGATTGAATACATGTGGCCAGTGGCTGCGCAATGATTCATCGACCATTACGAAACCCGTACATCTTTAATTATGACACTTTTATTCATTTATTAAACAGGTTAGGTGCTTGGAAACTTGACAAAGAGCCTCGTAGAGCTCCGGAGCTCATCATCTCTTTAGTAAATATCAGCTAAAGCGCTCTAATTGGGGAAAGAT
>NW_025571505.1:0-11870 GCF_020424385.1 Procambarus clarkii | reverse complement strand
GAACCCCATCAACCAGGTATATGTGGGCCTGCGGGCCGCTCCAAGCAACAGCCTGGTGGACCAAACTCTCACAAGTCAAGCCTGGCCTCGGGCCGGGCTTGGGGAGTAGAAGAACTCCCAGAACCCCATCAACCAGGTATCAAGCAGGCATCATATCTACACTTGAAACTGTGTATGGAGTCAGCTTCCACCACATCACTTCCTAAAGCATTCCATTTGTCCACCACTCTGACACTAAAAAAGTTCTTTCTAATATCTCTGTGGCTCATTTGGGCACTCAGTTTCCACCTGTGTCCCTTAGTGCGTGTGTCCCTTGTGTTAAATAACCTGTCTTTATCAACCCTATCAATTCCTTTCAGAATCTTGAATGTGGTGATCATGTCCCCCCCTAACTCTTCTGTCTTCCAGCGACGAGAGGTTTAATTCCCGTAGCCTCTCCTCGTAGCTCATACCTCTCAGCTCGGGTATTAGTGGCAAACCGTTGAACCTTTTCCAATTTATTCTTTTGCTTAACTAGATATGGACTCCATGCTGGAGCCGCATATTCCAGGATTGGTCTGACATATGTAGTATACAAAAGTTCCGAAAGATTCCTTACACAAGTTTCTAAAGGCCGTTCTTATGTTGGCCAACTTGGCATATGCCGCTGATGTTATCCTCTTGATATGGGCTTCAGGGGACAGGTCTGGCCTGATATCAACCCTCAAGTCTTTCTCTCTCTCTGACTAAGTATTTCCTCTCCCGTATGATACCTTGGATCTGGTCTCCTGCTCCATACACCTATCGTCATTACATTACATTTGCTTGGGTTAAAACTCTAACAACCATTTGTTTGACCATTCCTGCAGCTTGTCCAGGTCTTCTTGAAGCCTCAAGCTGTCCTCCTCTGTCTTAATCCTTCTTATAATTTTGGCGTCGTCAGCAAACATTGAGAGGAATGAGTCTATACCTTTTGAGAGATCATTTAGATATCAGAAACAGGATAGGTCCGAGTACAGAGCCCTGTGGGACTCCACTGGTGACTTCACGCCAATCTGAGGTCTCACCCTCACTGTATTTCTCTGCTTCCTATGCTTAGGTACTCCCTTATCCACTGGAGCGCCCTACCAGTACTCCTGCCTGTCTCTCCAGCTTATGCACCAGTCTAAATGTGGTACTGTGTCAAGGGCTTTCCGACAGTCCAAGAAAATGCAGTCCGCCCATCCTTCTCTTCCTTGCTAATCTTTGTCACCTGATCGTAAAATTCTATTAACTCTGTAAGGCAACATTTACCCTCCCTGAACCCATGTTGAACACTCGAGTGCGTGGGGGTCCATGCGTGCGCGCGCGTGCGTTATTACTTAGCTGACCAGAGGGTCGACCTCAAGCTTCTGGGCTCAAGAATCCAACTGTCGACCGACTTTCAATATACGTTTATAAGACTATGGAGGGGGGGAGACTCCTCCATGTCTCCTCTTTGGTCTATTGACTTAGACCAAATGCCCGGGGTCTGTGGGGGGGGGGGATCTGTGGGGAGTTGTGGAGAGTCTGTGGGGAGTTGTGGAGGGTCTGTGGGGAGTTGTGGAGGGTCGTGGGGAGTTGTGGAGGGTCTGTGGGGAGTTGTGGAGGGTCTGTGGGGAGTTGTGGAGGGTCTGTGGAGAGTCTGTGGGGGGTTGTGTGGGGGAGTTGTGGAGGGTCTGTGGGGAGTTGTGGAGGGGTCTGTGGGGAGTTGTGGAGGGTCTGTGGGGAGTTGTGGGTCTGTGGGGAGTTGTGGAGGGTCTGTGGGGAGTTGTGGAGGGTCTGTGGGGAGTTGTGGAGAGGGTCTGTGGGGAGTTGTGGGAGGGTCTGTGGGGAGTTGTGGAGGGTCTGTGGGGAGTTGTGGAGGGTCTGTGGGGAGTTGTGGAGGGTCTGTGGGGAGTTGTGGAGGGTCTGTGGGGAGTTGTGGAGGGTCTGTGGGGAGTTGTGAGGGGTCTGTGGGGAGTTGTGGAGGGTCTGTGGCGAGTTGTGGAGGGTCTGTGGCGAGTTGTGGAGGGTCTGTGGCGAGTTGTGGAGGGTCTGTGGCGAGTTGTGGAGGGTCTGTGGCGAGTTGTGGAGGGTCTGTGGCGAGTTGTGGAGGGTCTGTGGGGAGTTGTGGAGGGTCTGTGGGGAGTTGTGGAGGGTCTGTGGGGAGTTGTGGAGGGTTGTGGGGGAGTTGTGGAGGGTCTGTGGGGAGTTGTGGAGGGTCTGTGGGGAGTTGTGGAGGGTCTGTGGGGAGTTGTGGAGGGTCTGTGGGGAGTTGTGGAGGTCTGTGGGGAGTTGTGGAGGTCTGTGGGGAGTTGTGGAGGTCTGTGGGGAGTTGTGGAGGTCTGTGGGGAGTTGTAGAGGTCTGTGGGGAGTTGTGGAGGTCTGTGGGGAGTTGTGGAGGTCTGTGGGGAGTTGTGGAGGTCTGTGGGGAGTTGTGGAGGTCTGTGGGGAGTGTGGAGGTCTGTGGGGAGTTGCGGTGCGTGTGTGGGAGTTGTGGAGGGTCTGTGGGGAGTTGTGGAGGTCTGCTGTGGGGAGTTGTGGAGGGTCTGTGGGGAGTTGTGGAGGGTCTGTGGGGAGTTGTGGAGGGGTCTGTGGGGAGTTGTGGAGGGGTCTGTGGGGAGTTGGGGGGGGGTCTGTGGGGAGTTGTGGGGGGTCTGTGGGGAGTTGTGGGGGGGGGTCTGTGGGGAGTTGTGGGGGGGGGGTCTGTGGGGAGTGTGGGGGGGATCTGGGGGAGTTGTGGAGGGTCTGTGGGGAGTTGCGGGTCTGTGGGGAGTTGTGGGGGTCTGTGGGGAGTTGTGGAGGGTCTGTGGGGAGTTGCGGAGGGTCTGTGGGGAGTTGTAGAGGGTCTGTGGGGAGTTGTGGAGGGTCTGTGGGGAGTTGTGGAGGGTCTGTGGGGAGTTGTAGAGGGTCTGTGGGGAGTTGTGGAGGGTCTGTGGGGAGTTGTGGAGGGTCTGTGGGGAGTTGTGGAGGGTCTGTGGGGAGTTGTGGAGGGTCTGTGGGGAGTTGTGGAGGGTCTGTGGGGAGTTGTGGAGGGTCTGTGGGGAGTTGTGGAGGGTCTGTGGGGAGGTGTGGAGGGGTTGTGGGGAGTTGTGGAGGGTCTGTTGGGGAGTTGTGGAGGGTCTGTGGGGTTGTGGAGGGTCTGTGGGGAGTTGTGGAGGGTCTGTGGGGAGTTGTGGAGGGTCTGTGGGGAGTTGTGGAGGGTCTGTGGGGAGTTGTGGAGGGGTCTGTGGGGAGTTGTGGAGGATCTGTGGGGGAGTTGTGGAGGGTCTGTGGGGAGTTGCGGAGGGTCTGTGGGGAGTTGTGGAGGATCTGTGGGGAGGGAGGGTCTGTGGGGAGTTGTGGAGGGTCTGTGGGGAGTTGTGGAGGGTCTGTGGGGAGTTGTAGAGGGTCTGTGGGGAGTTGTGGAGGGTCTGTGGGGAGTTGTGGAGGGTCTGTGGGGAGTTGTGGAGGGTCTGTGGGGAGTTGTGGAGGGTCTGTGGGGGAGTTGTGGAGGGTCTGTGGGGAGTTGTGGAGGGTCTGTGGGGAGTTGTGGAGGGTCTGTGGGGAGTTGTGGAGGGTCTGTGGGGAGTTGTGGAGGGTCTGTGGGGAGTTGTGGAGGGTCTGTGGGGAGTTGTGGAGGGTCTGTGGGGAGTTGTGGAGGGTCTGTGGGGAGTTGTGGAGGGTCTGTGGGGAGTTGTGGAGGGTCTGTGGGGAGTTGTGGAGGGTCTGTGGGAGTTGTGGAGGGTCTGTGGGGAGTTGTGGAGGGGTCTGTGGGGAGTTGTGGAGGGTCTGTGGGGAGTTGTGGAGGGTCTGTGGGGAGTTGTGGAGGGTCTGTGGGGAGTTGTGGAGGGTCTGTGGGGAGTTGTGGAGGGTCTGTGGGGAGTTGTGGAGGGTCTGTGGGGAGTTGTGGAGGGTCTGTGGGGAGTTGTGGAGGGTCTGTGGGGAGTTGTGGAGGGTCTGTGGGGAGTTGTGGAGGGTCTGTGGGGGAGTTGTGGAGGGTCTGTGGGGAGTTGTGGAGGGTCTGTGGGGAGTTGTGGAGGGGTCTGTGGGGAGTTGTGGAGGGTCTGTGGGGAGTTGTGGAGGGTCTGTGGGGAGTTGTGGAGGGTCTGTGGGGGAGTTGTGGAGGTGTCTGTTGGGGAGTTGTGGAGGTCTGTGGGGAGTTGTGGAGGGTCTGTGGGGAGTTGTGGAGGTCTGTGGGGAGTTGCGGGGTCTGTGGGGAGTTGCGGGGTCTGTGGGGAGTTGTGGGGTCTGTGGGGAGTAGTGGGGGGGGTATGTATTGGGGAGTTGTGGGGGTCTGTGTTGGGGAGTTGTGGGGGTCTGTGTTGGGGAGTTGTGGAGGGTCTGTGGGGGGGTCTATGGGGGAGTTGTGGGGGTCTATGGGGGAGTTGTGGGGGGTCTGTGGGGAGTTGTGGGGGGATCTGTGGGGGAGTAGTGGGGGGGTCTGTGGGGACTTGTGGGGGGTCTGTGGGGGAGTTGTGGGGGGTCTATGGGGGAGCTGTGGGGGGGTCTGTGGGGGGGTCTGTGGGGGAGTAGTGGGGGGGTCTGTGGGGGGGTGGGGTCTGTGGGGGAGTTGTGGGGGGTCTGTGGGGACTTGTGGGGTCTATGGGGGAGCTGTGGGGGGGGGGAGCTGTGGGGGGGTCTGTGGGGAAGTCTGTGGGGGAGTCTGTGGGGGACTTGTGGGGGGTCTGTGGGGAGTTGTGGGGAGGTCTGTGGGGAGTTGTGGGGAGGTCTGTGGGGAGTTGTGGTGTCTGTGGGGAGTTGTGGGGGGTCTGTGGGGAGTTGTGGGGGGTCTGTGGAGAGTTGTGGGCTCTGTGGAGAGTTGTGGGAGGGGTCTGTGGGGAGTTGTGGGGGGTCTGTGGGGAGTGTGGGAGTTGTGGGAGGGGTCTGTGGGTAGTTGTGGGCTCTGTGGGGAGTTGTGGGCTCTGTGGGGAGTTGTGGGCTCTGTGGGGAGTTGTGGGGGTGTCTGTGGAGAGTTGTGGGGGTGTCTGTGGGGAGTTGTGGGGGTGTCGGTGGGGAGTTGTGGGGGTGTCTGTGGGGAGTTGGGGGGGTGTCTGTGGGGAGTTGTGGGGGTGTCTGTGGGGAGTTGTAGGGTATGTGGGGAGTTGTGGGGAGTTGTGGGGTCTGTGGGGAGTTGTGGGGGGGTCTGTGGGGAGTTGTGGGGGGGTATGTGGGGAGTTGTGGGGGGGTCTGTGGGGAGTTGTGGGGGGGTCTGTGGGGAGTTGTGGGGGGGGGGTCTGTGGGGAGTTGTGGGGGGGGGGTCTGTGGGGAGTTGTGGGGGGGGGGGTCTGTGGGGAGTTGTGGGGGGGTCTGTGGGGAGTTGTGGGGGGGGGTCTGTGGGGAGTTGTGGGGGGGTCTGTGGGGAGTTGTGGGGGGGGGGGGTCTGTGGGGAGTTGTGGGGGGGTCTGTGGGGAGTTGTGGGGGGTCTGTGGGGAGTTGTGGGGGGGTCTGTGGGGAGGAGTTGTGGGGGGTCTGTGGGGAGTTGTGGGGGGGTCTGTGGGGAGTTGTGGGGGGGGGGTCTGTGGGAGTTGTGGGGGGGTCTGTGGGGAGTTGTGGGGGGTATGTGGGGAGTTGTGGGGGGGTCTGTGGGGAGTTGTGGGGGGGGTCTTTGGGGAGTTGTGGGGGGGTCTGTGGGGAGTTGTGGGGGGGTCTGTGGGGAGTTGTGGGGGGGTCTGTGGGGAGTTGTGGGGGGGTCTGTGGGGAGTTGTGGGGGGGGGGTCTGTGGGGAGTTGTGGGGGGTCTGTGGGGAGTTGTGGGGGGTCTGTGGGGGGAGTTGTGGGGGGGTCTGTGGGGAGTTGTGGGGGGGTGGGGGAGTTGTGGGGAGGGTCTTTGGGGAGTTGTGGGGGGGTCTGTGGGGAGTTGTGGGGGGGGGTCTGTGGGGAGTTGTGGGGGGGTCTGTGGGGAGTTTTGTGGGGGGGGTCTCTGTGGGGAGTTGTGGGGAGTTGGGGGGGTCTGTGGGGAGTTGTGGGGGGGTCTGTGGGGAGTTGTGGGGGGTCTGTGGGGGAGTTGTGGGGGGGTCTGTGGGGAGTTGTGGGGGGGTCTGTGGGGAGATGTGGGGGAGTCTGTGGGGAGTTTTGGGGGGGGGGTCTGTGGGGAGTTGTGGGGGGGTGTGGGGAGTTGGGGGGGGGTCTGTGGGGAGTTGTGGGGGGGTCTGGGGGGTCTGTGGGGGGGTCTGTGTGGAGTGGGGTGTTGTGGGGGGGTCTGTGGGAGATGTGGGGGGTCTGTGGGGAGATGTGGGGGGGTCTGTGGGGAGTTGTGGGGGGGTCTGTGGGGAGTTGTGGGGGGGTCTGTGGGGAGGTGGGGGGGGTCTGTGGGGAGTTGTGGGGGGGTCTGTGGGGAGTTGTGGGGGGGGTCTGTGGGGAGTTGTGGGGGGGTCTGTGGGGAGTTGTGGGGGGGTGGGGAGTTGTGGGGGGGTCTGTGGGGAGTTGTGGGGGGGTCTGTGGGGAGTTGTGGGGGTGGTCTGTGGGGAGTTGTGGGGGGGTCTGTGGGGAGTTGTGGAGGGTCTGTGGGGGGGGGTCTGTGGGGAGTTGTGGAGGGTCTGTGGGGAGTTGTGGGGGGGGGGTCTGTGGGGAGTTGTGGGGGGGGGGTCTGTGGGGAGTTGTGGGGGGGTCTGTGGGGAGTTGTGGGGGGGTCTGTGGGGAGTTGTGGAGGGGTCTGTGGGGAGTTGTGGGGGGTCTGTGGGGAGTTGTGGAGGGTCTGTGGGGGGGTCTGTGGGGAGTTGTGGAGGGTCTGTGGGGATTTGTGGAGGGTCTGTGGGGGGGGGTCTGTGGGGAGTTGTGGAGGGTCTGTGGGGAGTTGTGGGGGGTCTGTGGGGAGTTATGGAGGGTCTGGGGGGAGTTATGGAGGGTCTGTGGGGAGTTGTGGAGGGTCTGTGGGGAGTTGTGGAGGGTCTGTGGGGGAGTTGTGGAGGGTCTGTGGGGAGTTGTGGAGGGTCTGTGGGGGGGTCTGTGGGGAGTTGTGGAGGGTTTGTGGGGAGTGTGGAGGGTCTGTGGGGGGGTCTGTGGGGAGTTGTGGAGGGTCTGTGGGGAGTTGTGGAGGGTCTGTGGGGAGTTGTGGAGGGTCTGTGGGGAGTTGTGGAGGGTCTGTGGGGAGTTGTGGAGGGTCTGTGGGGAGTTGTGGAGGGTCTGTGGGGAGTTGTGGAGGGTCTATGGGGAGTTGTGGAGGGTCTGTGGGGAGTTGTGGAGGGTCTGTGGGGAGTTGTGGAGGGTCTGTGGGGAGTTGTGGAGGGTCTGTGGAGAGGGTCGGCATATATCTGACCAAAGTGATAAATCCACCGAGGGAGACGCCGGCAGGAGCGCCTGTTCTGGCCCGTGTTGTCCGGGGTTATGTTAATGTTGTCATTCATTGTGATCTGTAATCATACTTTTCAGCACTTCCAAAGTGAGAGAAGTTAGACCTATGGCCTACAAATTTGTTACATTTGCTTTACTACCTCCTTTGGGTCTTATCCTTGTGCATCCTTATACCTTATACCATATCCTTATACCTTGTGGAGGTATCCGGCCTGCGGCCTGTACCTCCTTTGTGAAGTGGCGCGATTTCCGCTGTTTTATGTCCGGGATGACGCCAGTATCGAGGCTCCGTCTCCAACATTTGTTTATGGCCTGTGACAGTGGTGGTTTATACTTCTTGATGAACATAGAATTCCACGAGTCAGGGCCTGGTGCAGAGTGCCTGTGCATGCTGTCTATGGCTACTTCACAGTCCAGTGGGGTTAGGGTGACATCTGATACGGGGTTCGATGTTGGTGTCACATTCATGAAGAGTTCATATGGATCATTGATCTCCAGTGTGGTCACGGGTTCACCGATAACAGAATCGCTACTGAAGCCTCAGTATTTCATTCATTTCTTTGTTGTCATCTGAGAAAGTTCCACCACCTTGCGCAAGGGGCCAATGTGGATGTGTTTTTCTTCTTGTTATTGCATACGAGAAAAAGTATTTCGAGTTCCTCTCTATTTTACTTATGGCTCTTTTGATGTCTTGGTTTTGTATAATTCTCTCAGCTTGAGGTCGATCATTTATTTCCCTACACAGCCTTCCACGTCCTTGTTGGGATAGTGTGTAGTGTTGATACCTGCTTGATGGGGTGTTGCTGGGAGTTCTTCTTGATGGGGTCTGGGAGTTCTTCTACTCCCCAAGCCCGGCCCGAGGCCAGGCTTGACTTGTGAGAGTTTGGTCCACCAGGCTGTTGCTTGGAGCGGCCCGCAGGCCCACATATACCTGCTTGATGGGGTTCTGGGAGTTCTTCTACTGCCCAAGCCCGGCCCAAGGCCAGGCTTGACTTGTGAGAGTTTGGTCCACCAGGCTGTTGCTTGGAGCGGCCCGCAGGCCCACATATACCTGGTTGATGGGGTTCTGGGAGTTCTTCTACTGCCCAAGCCCGGCCCGAGGCCAGGCTTGACTTGTGAGAGTTTGGTCCACCAGGCTGTTGCTTGGAGCGGCCCGCAGGCCCACATATACCTGCTTGATGGGGTTCTGGGAGTTCTTCTACTCCCCAAGCCCGACCCGAGGCCAGGCTTGACTTGTGAGAGTTTGGTCCACCAGGCTGTTGCTTGGAGCGGCCCGCAGGCCAACATATACCTGCTTGATGGGGTTCTGGGAGTTGTTCTACTCCCCAAGCCCGACCCGAGGCCAGGCTTGACTTGTGAGAGTTTGGTCCACCAGGCTGTTGCTTGGAGCGGCCCGCAGGCCCACATATACCTGCTTGATGGGGTTCTGGGAGTTCTTCTACTGCCCAAGCCCGGCCCAAGGCCAGGCTTGACTTGTGAGAGTTTGGTCCACCAGGCTGTTGCTTGGAGCGGCCCGCAGGCCCACATATACCTGCTTGATGGGGTTCTGGGAGTTCTTCTACTGCCCAAGCCCGGCCCGAGGCCAGGCTTGACTTGTGAGAGTTTGGTCCACCAGGCTGTTGCTTGGAGCGGCCCGCAGGCCCACATATACCTGCTTGATGGGGTTCTGGGAGTTCTTCTACTGCCCAAGCCCGGCCCGAGCCCAGGCTTGACTTGTGAGAGTTTGGTCCACCAGGCTGTTGCTTGGAGCGGCCCGCAGGCCCACATACCCACCACAGCCCGGTTGGTCCGGCACTCCTTGGAGGAAACTATCCAGTTTTCTGCTAAAAAACGTCGACGGTGGCCACGACGCTCCGACCGACGGAGCACACGGACGCACCAGCAACACCGGCGGAGCGAGGACGCGCTTAATGGTGCGACAAAGTGCCGCGAAAAACTTAACCCGGAGCCGCCAACAGAGCGGAATCATTACTATAAATCCAATTAAGGCCTCGAGCAAGCACGGCAAAAACCCGACACTCCCATGAATCATGTCTGGCGCCGAGGTCCTGGCGTGGGGGGGGGGGGGGGGGGTGGGGGGGGGGGTGGGGGGGGGGGGGTAGGGGGGTGTGGAGGGGAGGGGAGGGTAGGGGGGGGGGTAGGGGGGTGTGGAGGGGAGGGTAGGGGGTGTGGAGGGGAGGGTAGGGGGGTGTGGAGGGGAGGGTAGGGGGGTGTGGAGGGGAGGGTAGGGGGGTGTGGAGGGGAGGGTAGGGGGGTGTGGAGGGGGGGGTAGGGGGGGTGTGGAGGGGAGGGTAGGGGGGTGTGGAGGGGAGGGTTGGGGGGGTGTGGAGGGGAGGGTTGGGGGGGTGTGGAGGGGAGGGTAGGGGGGTGTGGAGGGGAGGGTAGGGGGGTGTGGAGGGGAGGGTAGGGGGGTGTGGAGGGTAGGGTAGGGGGGGTGTGGAGGGGAGGGTAGGGGGGGTGTGGAGGGGAGGGTAGGGGGGTGTGGAGGGGAGGGTAGGGGGGTGTGGAGGGGAGGGTAGGGGGGTGTGGAGGGGAGGGGTAGGGGGTGGGAGGGGAGGGTAGGGGGGTGTGGAGGGGAGGGTAGGGGGGTGTGGAGGGGAGGGTAGGGGGGTGTGGAGGGGAGGGTAGGGGGGTGTGGAGGGGAGGGTAGGGGGGTAGGGGGGGTAGCGTAAGCAGGGCGACAGGATGAAATGGCGCCTGGTGGACCAAACTCTCACAAGTCAAGCCTGGCCTCGGGCCGGGCTTGGGGAGTAGAAGAACTCCCAGAACCCCATCAACCAGGTATATGTGGGCCTGCGGGCCGCTCCAAGCAACAGCCTGGTGGACCAAACTCTCACAAGTCAAGCCTGGCCTCGGGCCGGGCTTGGGGAGTAGAAGAACTCCCAGAACCCCATCAACCAGGTATATGTGGGCCTGCGGGCCGCTCCAAGAAACAGCCTGGTGGACCAAACTCTCACAAGTCAAGCCTGGCCTCGGGCCGGGCTTGGGGAGTAGAAGAACTCCCAGAACCCCATCAACCAGGTATATGTGGGCCTGCGGGCCGCTCCAAGCAACAGCCTGGTGGACCAAACTCTCACAAGTCAAGCCTGGCCTCGGGCCGGGTGTGGGGAAAAATTCCAGGCAGCTAATCTCTCTTTTCAAATTGATTTAATAAAATAAAGTTATGTCTTATTTATTTTCTTAGTAAGTATTAATTAAGTGGACTGTATGTACTGGTAAACTGCCTGAAATCTTCTTACACACTATTGGGAGGGACAATTGGTAGCTTAAACCACTTTGTTATAGTCCCTTCTTAAACTACCAATTGTTTACCTTTAAAACTATTATTTCAGTTATTTCATTATAAGTAATTAATTATAACTACTGCTACTGCTATAATGTCTTAGCTGTGCCAGTAGAATGGGCCTAGTAAGGCGTGTAGGTGTAGCCTCAAGATGGGTGTGGCCCTGCCTCTTTGTGCCACGTAATGGCGGCTGGTGGGAAGGACAAGGCTGGCAAACAAGTAGTTAATTATGTGTATGAACCAACTGTCTGCACAGATTCTTGAAGCTCCTCTCACAATTTACCTGTATGGGATGCAAGGATTAATCAAAGTTCCCTAAACATATCAATTACAGGTATGACATGAACTGTGAGGGCTGTAATGGGGTACACGTACGGTGTTTTTGGGGATGTCCTACGACATAACCATCTACATATTTATATTAAACAGTGCACTTGAATAATAAACAATACTTGGTAGACGGATACAGATGTCGTTGTGATGTTGTTAGGCTGTGTGGCTGGTGTTGACACGTAAATGGGGTGTCTAGCTGTTTACACCAGTTAAGACAGCGTGGTATGCTCATCCCATCTTTTGTTGATGTTGTATGTATGGACGCCTTCCTCTCGGGCTGACGCTCTTATGCTCTGGTTCCTCACTCAAAGTAATTTTACATTAAAAGGGAACCTAGCTACTATTTGATGTAAATAATTATATTCATTCTTAGTGATTACTTTTTTATTAACTTTAGATACTAAACTAATCTATTAACAATGTTTCATAATGTAAATATACGATGACTTTGATGACGTCACGGAGTCGATGACGTCACGGAGTCTCCCATTTTCCATCCTGAAGGGAGTATAGACTAGGGGAGACTGTGTTATTTGTGTGTGTAGTTGTGTGTGTGTGTCGGTTTCCCGACATAATTCCCAGGGGCAGAACACGGGTCGAAGTCCCGGTAAGGACTGCGATCACTTATTCTTCTCCCTCAGAATTATAGTGCTGCTTTAATTTGAGTTTACATTGTTGTGCAGCAGTCCGTTGGGGACGTATGTCCCGTACTGGCGTATCGGGTGCTGGAAGTCGTGTACGTCTTCTTTCCTGGCCAGTTCTAAAGGTACTAATTCTCTAAAGTTTTGAGAGTAGTGTTGCCTTTGCATTTTACTTTCACTATTCTCAAGATGCCCTGGCTGTCTGGATGAACAGAGACTATTTCTCCTATAGGCCACTCCGAGCGTGGTCCGTCACTATCCACCAGAACTATGTCACCAGGGTTCAAGTTAATTCTATTATAGGGACTGTTTGCCCCGTAATGATACTCCCTCAGAGCTGTTAGGTATTCACGAGTCCATACG
>NW_025571500.1:10000-18209 GCF_020424385.1 Procambarus clarkii | reverse complement strand
GGTAGAGAGTCAGCGTACCTGCTATAGCCCTCCTTAGCTAGCAGGCGTGGTTTATGAGGGTGTGGGGAAGGTCCGTGGTGACGCGTTGCTGAGCGTGGCTCAGTGTCGCTGGCCTGGGCTTGGTTACTGGTGGTACACGTGTGTGTGTCTGTGTGTTCCTGGCCAGTGTTGCTTTTATAAGATGTAGCCGACACTCGTCCTTGCAACATCGCCTGGGTGAGGAGCCAATATGGACCAGCTGGGGTGAGGAGCCAATATGGACCAGCTGGGTGAGGAGCCAATATGGACCAGCTGGGTGAGGAGCCAACATGGACCAGCTGGGTGAGGAGCCAATATGGACCAGCTGGGTGAGGAACCAACATGGACCAGCTGGGGTGAGGAGCCAATATGGACCAGCTGGGGTGAGGGGCCAACATAGACCAGCTACAGGGAGTGTCCAGCTCCCTCACAACTCACGCCCTGTAACACCCTCTCCCATAACAAAACACTCATTACCTGAGACAAATTACACAGACCAGGTGTTATTGGGGGTGTGGATGGGGGTTGGGGGAGGCTGGGCGGTGTGAGTTGGGGAGATGGGTGGGGGAAATGACTGTGGAGATGGTGGGAAGGGCGAAGAAAACCTGCTTTCAAACTGGATATGACCTCTACTGTTAAAGTGCACCAGTCAAACGATTGCTCGCGACCCCTGCTCGTGAGTGAGGGGGCTCACCTAGTTGTGCTGGCGGGGGGTTGAGCTCTGGCTCCCGCCTCTCAACTGTCAATCAACTGGTGTACAGGTTCCTGAGCCTACTGGGCTCGTATCATATCTACATTTGCAACTGTGTATGGAGTCGGCCTCCACCACATCACTGCCTAATGCATTCCATTTGTCAACTACTCTGACACTAAAAAAGTTCTTTCTTATATCTCCGTGGCTCATTTGGGCACTCAGACCTGTGTCCCCTTGTGCGTGTGCCCCTTGTGTTAAATAGCCTGTCTTTATCTACCCTGCCTCTGTGTGTGTGTGTGTGTGTGTGTGTGTGGTTGTGTGGTGTGTGTGGCTGTGTGTGTGTGTCAATGTGGTGTGTGATTCCTGTGCCTACTGGGCTGTGTGTGTGTTTGTGTGTAAGCCACAATCACCCCCCCACCAGTCACCTCCCGCTGGTCTCATCAACACCACAACAAGGGGACGAAATAAGAATCAATAAGGGTTCCTAATATGAACTAAATCCAGAGCACCTGTTTTAGAATCACAACTTGAGTGCCCAGACGTACCGGGCAACGACCAATCAGGAAAACGACCATTCAGGAAAACGACCAATCAGGAAAGCGACCAATCAGGAAAACGACCAATCAGGAAAACGACCAATCAGGAAAACGACCATTCAGGAAAACGACCAATCAGAAAAACGACCATTCAGGAAAACGACCAATCAGGAAAACGACCATTCAGGAAAACGACCAATCAGGAAAACGACCAATCAGGAAAACGACCAATCAGGAAAACGACCAATCAGGAAAACGACCATTCAGGAAAACTACCAATCAGGAAAACGACCAATCAGGAAAACGACCAATCAGGAAAACGACCAATCAGGAAAATGATCGATAAGGAAGCAAACTTCGAATAGAAAGATTAGGTTACTCATACCTGGAACTGGATTGTACCTGCTTGATGGGGGTTCTGGGAAGTTCTTCTACTCCCCAAGCCCGGCCCGAGGCCAGGCTTGACTTGTGAGAGCTTGGTCCACCAGGCTGTTTGTTGCTTGGAGCGACCCGCAGGCCCTCGTATCCCACCACAGCCCGGTTGGTCCGGGTTTTCCTGACCTGGCCCAACCTGACTGTCCTTTGTTCACATGTTATCTCCCGATGGCAGGAGTGAGCGTGTTTGTGAGAGAGCGAGACGGGTGTATGTGTGTGATAGAGACAGAGACTTAAGAGAGAGAATAATAATTTCAATAATCTCTCGCATGATAAATGTACTGAAGTGATTCAGTCCCCGCCAGACCAAAACAGTCCCCGCCAGACCGAAACAGTCCCCGCCAGACCGAAACAGTCCCCGCCAGACCAAAACAGTCCCCGCCAGACCAAAACAGTCCCCGCCAGACCGAAACAGTCCCCGCCAGACCGAAACAGTCCCCGCCAGACCAAAACAGTCCCCGCCAGACCAAAACAGTCCCCGCCAGACCGAAACAGTCCCCGCCAGACCGAAACAGTCCCCGCCAGACCGAAACAGTCCCCGCCAGACCGAAACAGTCCCCGCCAGACCGAAACAGTCCCCGCCAGCCAGACCAAAAACAGTCCCGCCAGCCAGACCAAAACCAGTCCCCGCCAGACCAAAACAGTCCCCGCCAGACCAAAACAGTCCCCGCCAGACCAAAACAGTCCCCGCCAGACCGCCCCGCCAGACCGAAACAGTCCCCGCCAGACCGAAAGTCCCCGCCAGACCAAAACAGTCCCCGCCAGACCAAAACAGTCCCCGCCAGACCAAAACAGTCCCCGCCAGACCAAAACAGTCCCCGCCAGACCAAACAGATCCCACTGGGACCAAACAACAAGGACGAAGCCCTCCACACCACAGATCCACAGGTTCGGGACAGGAACACATATCTAGGTACACATTTATTACTTGTGCCTGTAAGATCGTGCTGTTAGCTCTTGGACCCCGCCTTTCTAACCGTCGGGTGTCAAATGTACTTACCCCCGACTTAATTTTCTCTACGTATCTACTACATTCATTCGTTCCTCTCTCTCTCTCTCTCTCTCTCTCTCTCTCTCTCTCTCTCTCTCTCTCTCTCTCTCTCTCTCTCTCTCTCTCTCTCTCTCTCTCTCTCTCTCAGGATGCAGTCCGTAGCAGTTATTCAGTTATTTAACATCCAGGTACCCATTAACTGTCAGGTGAACATAGGCATCCAATGAAAGAAACTGTTCATTTGTTTCTGTCTTGACTGTGAATCGAACCCGTGCCCTTTGGACTACGACTCCCGAGTGCTGTCCGCGTATTTGTACAAAACACACACACAGATGTGTGGGGGCCTGCCGGCTGAGTGGACAGCGCTCAGGATTCGTAGTCCTAAGGATCCGGGATCGATCCCCAGCGAAGGCGGAAACAAATGGGCAGAGTTTCATTCACCTTGATGCTTCTGTTCACCTAGCAGTAAATAGGTACTTGGGAGTTAGACAGCCGCGACGGGCTACTTCCTGGGGGTGTGTGTATGTGGAAACAAATCAGTTGATTGACTGTTGAGAGGCGGGCCCAAAGAGCCAGAGCTCAACCCCCGCAGGCACAACTAGGCGAGTACACACACCACCCACGCCGCCAACACGGGTTCAGTGACGGAAAATCTTGCCTCACAAATTTAAGACAATTCCATGACAAGGCGACACAAATTAGACAAGACAGAGGAGTGGGCAGGCTGCATATATTTGGATTCTCTCTCTCAAAAAAAATCCCTTCACACAGTATTCCGAAACAGAGAAGTGCACAAGTGGGAGAAGCAAGCAGGAGTGACTGAAGAAGGTGCTCTGATGATTGTTGTCACCCGAGGCGGCTAGTTTATTGTGCATCCCAAGGGGGCCTGGTAGCCTGGTGGATAGTGCGCAGGACTCGTAATTCTGTGGCGCGGGTTCGATTCCCGCACGAGGCAGAAACAAATGGGCAAAGTTTCTTTCACCCTAAATGCCCCTGTTACCTAGCAGTAAATAGGTACCTGGGAGTTAGTCAGCTGTCACGGGCTGCTTCCTGGGGGTGGAGGCCTGGTCGAGGACCGGGCCGCGGGGACACTAAAGCCCCGAAATCATCTCAAGATAACCTCAAGATAACCCCATACTCATCCTGTGAGCGGTAGCGCAAAAAGGATTACAGAGGGCACAAAAGGTCTTTATCAGACCTCAACGGAGATTATTACATTAACAATTTCATCTATCCTTCACACCTTATAATTACAATGTCAGCTGTTTACAGAGAATGTTCTATTTCAAGAGCTATATATTTACAGTACGTCATTATACATTAATGGTAGGTCTTATCAGTGGATAAGGGAGTACCTAACCAACAGAAAACGGTGAGTCACCTAAGGAAAGAGATCTGAGACTGGCAAGTCATCACCAGCGGAGTACCACAGGGCGAGGTACTCTGAACTAGCCAGTTCTTCAACCTCCTCTCAATATTTGCTGATGACATAACATTATGAAGATCTTGAGGTTATCTTGAGATGATTTCTGGGCTTTGGTGTCCCCGCGGCCTGGTCCTCGACCAAGCCTCTACCCCCAGGAAGCAGCCCGTGACAGCTGACTAACTCCCAAGTACCTATTTACTGCTAGGTAACAGGAGCAATCAGGGTGAAAGAAACTCTGCCCACTGTTTCTCGCCGGCGCCCGAGATCGAACCCGGGACCACAGGATCACGCATCCAGTGTTCTGTCAGCTCAGCCGCCGGCTCCCTTAAGACAAGAGGGATTAAGACAAGAGGGGCATATCAGGAAACTAAAAACATTAAAACCCGTCTCCACCCAAACAAAATCAGTGGTTGATTGACAGTTGAGAGGCGGGCCTAGAGAGCCAGAGCTCGACCCCCGCAAGCACAACTAGGTGAATACAACTAGGTGAATAAACACACACACACCAGTTATACTTACAGAGACCAAACTGGCAGCGCAGTGTTCCAGACGACCACCTCACAAGAAGCAAGGTTACAGGACGAGACCCTAATAATCAAGAACAATTAAGACACACGGAGGTGGCCATTCCCGCCAGCCAAGACACCCATTCTAAAAAAGGAGGGTCTCGGAGGGGATGCATAAACATAACGACGTTAACAATATATTGAAGACTGGCAACCCGTCCTCTTGTCTATTTGGTCGCATTTTTTACGGAGTTGACCAATCTCTTCCAAAAATCGACTTATTATTTTGATCAGTTTTGACCAATATTAACGTTTTCTATGCATCGGGGATCGATAGGTTAGATGGGTTGCTTAGGTTTGTACGTTTATGGGCCAAGATTCACCAAGCTTTTATATATCCACTTACGAAACCTGTCCATCTTTCCTCGATCATGACGGCTTGCTCTGTATTTACTAAAACAGTCTACGAAAATGGAAACTTCACAACCCAGGTATTATTGCTTATATGCATATATATATATATATATATATATATATATATATATATATATATATCTATATATATATATATATATATATATTTTATATATATATTATATATTTGAGCTCGCTTCCGAGCAGCTCAAACTGTTCAATAAATGTAAACTAAGCCGCCAGAATTGAGGAAAGATGTACAGGTTTCGTAGTTGAACACGTAAATGCTTGCTGAATCTTCTCCCTGGTTAGGCAAAAGGTAATTGTTTTAGAGAAAGAACGGGCTGGTAAGCCTGGCCTCGGGCCGGGCTTGGGGAGTAAAAGAACTCCCAGAACCCCATCAACCAGGTATGAAGCAAGTATCAAGCAGGTATCAACCAGGTATGAAGCAAGTATCAAGCAGGTATCAAGTAGGTATGAAGCAAGTATCAAGCAAGTATCAAGCAGGTATCAAGCAAGTATCAAGCAGGTATCAAGTAGGTATCAAGCAAGTATCAAGCAGGTATCAAGCAAGTATCAAACAGGTATCAAGCAAGTATCAAGCAGGTATCAAGTAGGTATCAAGCAAGTATCAAGCAGGTATCAAGTAGGTATCAAGCAAGTATCAAGCAGGTATCAAGCAAGTATCAAACAGGTATCAAGCAGGTATGAAGCAGGAGGGAAGCCCCTGGGGGACCCCTCCACCTTCACCTCCAGAGTATGGCCGTGACCATACCCCGTCCTCACAGGAATCTGACAGTGTTCAACACACAATGCGATCAATCGACGGGATATTTACCATTCGATTTTCCACTCTGTACCAAATGCAACCACTTTGCCTAGCCAGCAACGTACAAACCCAAACAACCCCATCTAACCTATGCATCGAGCCTAGGATAGGGGGGTTAGATGTAACCTCTACGCATCAAGGCATAGAGAACATCAACATTTACTTACACGTTGCATTTTAAGGAAATTACACAGATTCTTATATAAATAACAGCCTGATGAATCACACCGGTCGACGGGGGTGACGCACTCGGGCGAAATTCTCTCAGCTCGAAGCCTTAATGGTCCAGCCCGTCCTCTCACAACTAATAGGTCGTAATTTTTACGTTAGCTTAATCAACGTTACAAATGCCACCATAGGAAATGTAGACGTTTATCTCTCAGAATGTTTGGTAATATGTTTATTGTTTGTGATGTGTGTCTATGTATGTATTAACACGATGTACTGAACGGGGTGAGAATAGCTTGAGCTACCTCATCCCTTTGTGTGTATTTTACATCAATAAACTTATTTCAATTTCAATTTCAATGCCACCTATTGAGACAAACAAGAGTGCCTGGGTGAGCTGTATCGGGCTGGTGCATCAACGATCCTGGTTCTTACCTCCCTTAAGGCACTTTACGGGCTATTCATGCCCGTGCCACCTCTTGGGTGGCTTAATCTTCATCAATCAATCAATATATCCTGTGAGTGGACACACCGCCATCACAGCTTGTACAACACTCCTCAATAGGTAGAAAACCCCGCTGGGTTGTTCATCCTGTCACTTGTACCCAGACACAGCTGGGACTTGCTTAACTGTCTCAAATGAACAGTTTGTCAAACAAGAAGATTAACATTTGTCAACCTTTAAAATCTTACGTTATCTTGCGGTGTTAAAATGAGGGAATCTTATGAACAGTATCTATATAGGACCAATAGTAGTCTCTTCCTAACTCAAACAATGTTGGGTTTATATATATATATATATATATATATATATATATATATATATATATATATATATAATATATATATATATATATATATATATTTTAAATTTTGCCCCGAGGGGCGAGTTTATTGGGCAGCGCCACTCATCTTGTGAGTGAACATACCGCCATAGCAGAATGTACAACACTCCCCAATAGGAAGAAAACCCGCTGGGTTGTTCATCCTGTATATATATATATATATATATATATATATATATATATATATTAGTATATTTTGGTAGCAGTCTTTCCTGTAGACATATATATTAAATATGACCGAAAAAGTAATACTAATAATTCTAACACGAATTTTCTCAATCTTTCGTACATTTCTTTTCACTGTTGGAGGTAATTCAAAAATCAATTCTCCAAAATTCATTTTTATTTCTAGTCTGACGCGACACGAGCGCGTTTCGTAAAACTTATTACATTTTCAAAGACTTTAGTTTACAAATACACAACTGAATAGAACTTACGCATCTCCGATTTTGTTTATATCTACATTTGAGTGAGGTGGATGGGGTGAGGTGGCATTAATAGGGTATTAATTTCATCAACACAAGACAGAACAAGAGGTGGCATTAATAGGGTATTAATTTCATCAACACAAGACAGAACACGAAACAATGGGTATTGAAATGGAAGTGATTGTAGAAAGCCTATTGGTCCACATTTCTTGATGCTTCTATATTGGAGCGGAGTCTTGAGGTGGGTAGAATATAGTTGTGCATTAATTGGCTGTTGATTTCTGGTGTTGACTTCTTAATGTGTAGTGCCTCGCAAACGTCAAGCCGCCTGCTATCGCTGTATCTATCGATGATTTCTGTGTAGTTTACTAGGATTTCTCTGGCGATGGTTTGGTTGTGGGAAGAGATTATATGTTCCTTAATGGAGCCCTGTTGTTTATGCATCGTTAAACGCCTAGAAAGAGATGTTGTTGTCTTGCCTATATACTGGGTTTTTTGGAGCTTACAGTCCCCAAGTGGGCATTTGAAGGCATAGATGACGTTGGTCTCTTTTAAAGCGTTCTGCTTTGTGTCTGGAGAGTTTCTCATGAGTAGGCTGGCCGTTTTTCTGGTTTTATAGTAAATCGTCAGTTGTATCCTCTGATTTTTGTCTGTAGGGATAACGTTTTCTATTAACAATATCTTTCAGGACCCTTTCCTCTGTTTTAGATGAGCTGTGGAAAAGAAGTTCCTGTAAAATAGTCTAATAGGGGGTATAGGTGTTGTGTTAGTTGTCTCTTCAGAGGTTGCATGGCATTTCACTTTCCTTCTTATGATGTCTTCGACGAAACCATTGGAGAAGCCGTTGTTGACTAGGACTGCCTTACCCTACAGAGTTCTTCGTCGACTTGCTTCCATTCTGAGCTGTGGCTTAGAGCAC